>NW_025912496.1:0-18188 GCF_018835915.1 Vigna umbellata
ATCACAATCAAACACATAAATCTTAAACAATTAAGAACATCAATAATTCAAAAAACGATATAAAACTGGTTCAAACACTTACATCTCCTGCTTGAAACAAAACCGATATTTTTTTGGTCCTTGACTTAAACGAACACCATGTCCATATGTGCGGGAATCTCCTTTGAGAAGAATAATCATGCAAAGAAAGTCGTTCAAAAGCCCAAAGCTACAACATTACAAACAATAGTTAGCCAAAATTACAATGAACTCCACCACATTAACATAATAAATTCTAACTCGGTGACATTGCCACTCAGACTCAACGCATGATGGATAGCTCCCGGCATTATTTTCTTAGTAAATTTATTTAAATTATGTACAATATTTTTATGTACGGCAGTTGCCCAATCATATACACATAAACTGTCCAAGTCATCTAACATTGTCCAAGTCATCTAACACTGCAGAAGGCATGTTAGAAACATACACAAACTTTCTAGGAAAAAAAACAATAAAACATACTAAGAGATACAACCTACAAACCATATCAACCTCAATCTCATCGTTGTTTACAATCGTATGAAACATGTTCATCAAGTCCTTCAAAGTAGTTGCTTTTGTATTAAACATTTGACCAACAATACCAGCTACTAATTCATTAGTTGGAACATCTAAACCCCCTATTTGTAGACCTAAACTCATAAGGACATCCAAAACTTTTAATGGAACCAATTGTTGACTAACTCGAAAACTTTCATGGTGCGCATCCCACCTAACAACCATCTCCTGTAACAATTTTAAATTGACCTCTAAAAGGGTAGCAATTTCCAAACACCACTTAAATGGAGTCTGACTAATGCGGGATACATGAGGTTTTCGAAGTAACCCATTCACTTCCACGATATGGGATGAATCCATAGATGTTCCCAGGCACCACTACACAATATGCACAATACATTATCAAAAACTAACATTTGTCAATATAATTATTTATTATAAAATTTTATTTACACTAAACTTGTACTTACTTTTGCATTTCCTCCTTCCATTGATGAATCAAATTAATAACAATACTGTAGTAGATGATAAATCACATTATCAACATCAACATCAATGACAAAAACCATAAACCACAAAGAAAATCAATAATCCAAACATGTCACTTCAAAAGCCAAGACCTTCGAATAAAGACAAACCTTTAAGGAGCAAAAAGCCGAAACCTTAGAAACCTTTAAGGAGCAAAAAGCCGAAACCTTGGGAGAAATAACGCCAACCACAATGCGATGGAGCGAGAGTGAATTGGAGACCGAAGTGCAACTAATGGAGTGAGAGCGACATCCAAAGAGAGAAATGTGCGAACAATGGTGGAGAGACAACGACGTGCAAAGAGAGAAAAATCCTACTCAAATGGTGGACTGAGAGCCCCGTTCAATGGTGGAGAGAGAGTGACGAAATGTGCAAAGCCAAAAACGAAGAAGAGGAAAATATGAAAGAAAGGGACAATCTGAATTTTCTTTCCAAATATGCCCTCCACACCAAAAACCAACTTTCTAAAAATCAACCAATGAAAATGCTCCACGTGTAGTTGTCAAAAAGTTGACAAAATTTTGTTGGAAAATATTATAAACGTTTTTCATTTACGTAATCAACGCATATGGATTTAATGTGAGCAATCTTTTCCCAGTCTTCACCTTGTTTCTTGCATCGCTGTTTTAGTAACAGACAATATACAATTTCGAGTTTTGAAATGGATTTGGGTATAGACCCTCCTCAGGCAAGCATTGGAGTATAGGACAGTCACGAAGAACCAATGTCTGAAGAGAGGAGAGGTGACAGAGACCCTTGTAGTGCAGTTTTTTAAGATTTGGACAATCATATATCTCTAGATGATCAAGAGAAAGTGGGAGCAAACCTTCACCAGGAAAACACTCCAAATCCACATTGCAAATGTAAAGGATTTTTAAGGAAGGGTTGGTTCCCCAAGCGCCCTTGAGTGAGGCCACAAGTTTGGAGCAATCCCCGAGAAACATCTTTTTTACATTTGATGGCAAATATCCCTCGGACATCTCCAGCGCTGGACAATAGAATATGTCCACACGATTAAGAGATGGAAGAAGGGCAGACATGCATTTAGGCATTGACTTCAATTTTTTCAATCCTCTAATATTAAATGACACTAGCTGAGGTGCAAATAATCCTTCGTTAGGAAATGATTCAAATTCAGAGCATTCTTCAATCCACAAATACTTCAAATGATTATGAGGTTGCTCCTGCGATATCATCTGTAGATAGCCATCGATCGACAAGTGCTTCAAATGCCTGGAAGGTTGCAGATTCTCAAGTACTTCTCTTTCTTTTACTGAATCGTCATTGTTCCGCTTCAAATTCCATCGTAAACTCAGACTCACAATATGTGTTTTATTTTTCAAATTCGTCTCACAGGGATTTGCGATATTTTCAAGATTATTAATTGACAGCTCCTCTGCACGAAGATCAAGTTCTCCTAATTGTTGAATACTGAACTCACTACTTTTTTCAACCGCAAACTTGTTTATCCACACGTGAAGATTCTTCAACTCTCCTAAACGGTGTGGAACCTTTGTTAAAGTAATTCCCTTAAGTTCAAGGCGGCGCAAATTGGTGAGCTCATGCAAAGTCAAGGGCAGCTCCTTCAATTTGAAACAATTATTTAGTTTCAATTCTTGCAAGTTATAGAGTGAACAGGTTGAGTCAGGAAGTCTCTTTATGTCGGCACCTGAAAGGTCTAACGAACGGAGATGTATTAGATCGCCTATGGTGTCAGGCACCTTAATACACCAACGCCATGATAAGACCAGTAAGAACTTAAAGTTGGAGATTGACTCTTCTATTGACATCGGACAGTCCCACCCCTGAAAGGTTATAAATGTCCGTAACCCTTTAGCATCACATAAATTCGTATAACATTGACTAAGACCGCTTACATATGATATATGACGGGTTTTCCTTGATACTCCTTTTTCACCATCAACACCTAACCTGTAGCAGATTTCACCTGAAACATATTTTGCTAAATCATTCAGAAGGTCGTGCATGACAAAATATATTTCCTTGTCCCAAGTTATTTGTTTAAAGAATGACCTTGATACTAGATCATTGAAGTAGTCTTCACCTACTTCTTCTGGAGACTTGCTTTGTTGAGAGCAATGTAGAAAATTTTGAGCCATCCATAACAAAATTAAGCTCTCTTTGTCAAACCTATGGTCTTTGGGGAATAATGCACAATAAGCAAAACATCTCTTGAGATGAGAAGGAAGATGGTAATAGCTCAACAACAAGGTAGGGACGATTTTACTATCTTCTATTGGTAAGTCCCATATCTCGCTTGTCAATACACCTTCCCACTCTGAAACGGATGACTTTGACTGTAAAAGACATCCTATTGTTTCAAGGGCCAGAGGCAATCCTTGGCACTTTTTAACTATCTTCATACCAATCTCCTTTAACTCAGACTTCAACTCGGAGTCTTGATCATGGAATGCATGTTTAGCAAAAGTTTGCCAGCTGTGATCTTCATCTAATTGCTTTAATTGGTGTATGTAGGTTGACTGCATGATAGAAGCAACTTTGTGACTGCGTGTTGTGACTAGAATTTTACTTCCTTTAGCTCCAAACGTAAGAGGAGTTTGTAATGCTTTCCATTGATTGCGGTCTTCGTTCCAAACATCATCCAGAACCAGAAGAAATTTCCTTCCGGACAATCTTTTTTTAAATTTTCCATGAATCATTTCTAGGTCATCACTGTCATCTCTTGAGTTAGTGAAAGCTCCAATAATTGCTTTGGATACTCTCAAAGCATCAAATGCATCAGAAACGCAAACCCAAGCCTTTTCATCAAATTTAGCTTCCTCTGTCTTTGGATCATTGTATACATGTTGAGCAAGTGTGGTCTTACCCATCCCACCCATACCCACAATAGAAAGTATTGACTGCTTATTATCGTCAGTGTCAGATCTCAGCCAAGTAAAGATCATTTCTTTTTCCTCATTTCTGCCATAAATTACCTCTTCAGCCACCAACGACGTTGATTCGACTTTTTTATCCGACACCTTATTACCCAACTCAGATCTTACGCCACTATAAATTTTGAAATCTTTAACAATCTTGTGGTTTAAAAGAGATTCTAAATCGTCTAGGAGTGCTATGATCTTGGATTCAAAACTGTATACCTTGCTAGAACTGGTCTGGAATTCAGCTTCCAACTTAGTCTTGGAGAATTCATAGTCTATTTGCTCGAGCAGATCCTCTGCATCATACAAGACGTCTCTAACCTCATCAAGCCACTCTTTGACCAATGAATTAGTGAACTGCTTTTGTTCTGCATCATCTATGACAGCGTTGATGTCCATCAACTTCCTCTTCAACTTTTTCAGTAGCTTCTCGTCAAGATTTCTCCCACGAAAGAAGCCCAAAACTTGATGAGAATCGAGCTTGTCAAATAGCATCTGAAGAACAACACCAAAAAGAGCACCACCAAGTGTTTCAAGGACAGGCATGATTGAGAAGGAAGTGACCAAATTGAGGAGAAGAAAGGATTGAGAAAAGAGTCATTATCCCTGCACCTCACCACCCTCGTCCTGCACCTCAAAAAAAAATTTANTGAAAAAACAAGAATATTCAATCAAAAACCATCACCTTTCACCAATGACAAATAAAATTCTCATCAATTACCTATGTGGTCTGTCTCTTACGTTGATTACGTAGTACAACTTCTCAACATCCACAGTACTGGTTGGATCACCAACATAATTGCGCAAAGGGGGATCGCCAATGGTATATCGTAATCATCCCCTTCATCATCAGCAATTTCAATGACCACTCGTTCAATGCCAGAACCTCCAGCTCCTTCAACCGCTACTTCTTCATGATATGCACCTACAAGTTCTTCATTATATGTACCTGCAGGTTCTTCATCAACACCAACAACAACTTCTTCATCACATGCAACTACAACTTCCTCGCCAGCTCCACTGCAACCTTCTTCATCACATGCACCTGTAGTTTCTTCACGACGACCATCTCGTACATTTGCATTTTGACGAATGTCATATATTTCTTGAGTAAGAGCTGCAATCATCCTTCAAGCCTCGATCCTTCAGCCTTCACTTCCCGATCCAAATGGAAAGCAGCACGGATGGCCTCGACTCCACGATCAAGTTTATGTACGTACCAGTTCAAATTTACCTATCACAATCAAACACATAAATCTTAAACAATTAAGAACATCAATAATTCAAAAAACGATATAAAACTGGTTCAAACACTTACATCTCCTGCTTGAAACAAAACCGATATTTTTTTGGTCCTTGACTTAAACGAACACCATGTCCATATGTGCGGGAATCTCCTTTGAGAAGAATAATCATGCAAAGAAAGTCGTTCAAAAGCCCAAAGCTACAACATTACAAACAATAGTTAGCCAAAATTATAATGAACTCCACCACATTAACATAATAAATTCTAACTCGGTGACATTGCCACTCAGACTCAACGCATGATGGATAGCTCCCGGCATTATTTTCTTAGTAAATTTATTTAAATTATGTACAATATTTTTATGTACGGCAGTTGCCCAATCATATACACATAAACTGTCCAAGTCATCTAACATTGTCCAAGTCATCTAACACTGCAGAAGGCATGTTAGAAACATACACAAACTTTCTAGGAAAAAAAACAATAAAACATACTAAGAGATACAACCTACAAACCATATCAACCTCAATCTCATCGTTGTTTACAATCGTATGAAACATGTTCATCAAGTCCTTCAAAGTAGTTGCTTTTGTATTAAACATTTGACCAACAATACCAGCTACTAATTCATTAGTTGGAACATCTAAACCCCCTATTTGTAGACCTAAACTCATAAGGACATCCAAAACTTTTAATGGAACCAATTGTTGACTAACTCGAAAACTTTCATGGTGCGCATCCCACCTAACAACCATCTCCTGTAACAATTTTAAATTGACCTCTAAAAGGGTAGCAATTTCCAAACACCACTTAAATGGAGTCTGACTAATGCGGGATACATGAGGTTTTCGAAGTAACCCATTCACTTCCACGATATGGGATGAATCCATAGATGTTCCCAGGCACCACTACACAATATGCACAATACATTATCAAAAACTAACATTTGTCAATATAATTATTTATTATAAAATTTTATTTACACTAAACTTGTACTTACTTTTGCATTTCCTCCTTCCATTGATGAATCAAATTAATAACAATACTGTAGTAGATGATAAATCACATTATCAACATCAACATCAATGACAAAAACCATAAACCACAAAGAAAATCAATAATCCAAACATGTCACTTCAAAAGCCAAGACCTTCGAATAAAGACAAACCTTTAAGGAGCAAAAAGCCGAAACCTTAGAAACCTTTAAGGAGCAAAAAGCCGAAACCTTGGGAGAAATAACGCCAACCACAATGCGATGGAGCGAGAGTGAATTGGAGACCGAAGTGCAACCAATGGAGTGAGAGCGACATCCAAAGAGAGAAATGTGCGAACAATGGTGGAGAGACAACGACGTGCAAAGAGAGAAAAATCCAACTCAAATGGTGGACTGAGAGCCCCGTTCAATGGTGGAGAGAGAGTGACGAAATGTGCAAAGCCAAAAACGAAGAAGAGGAAAATATGAAAGAAAGGGACAATCTGAATTTTCTTTCCAAATATGCCCTCCACACCAAAAACCAACTTTCTAAAAATCAACCAATGAAAATGCTCCACGTGTAGTTGTCAAAAAGTTGACAAAATTTTGTTGGAAAATATTATAAACGTTTTTCATTTACGTAATCAACGCATATGGATTTAATGTGAGCAATCTTTTCCCAGTCTTCACCTTGTTTCTTGCATCGCTGTTTTAGTAACAGACAATATACAATTTCGAGTTTTGAAATGGATTTGGGTATAGACCCTCCTCAGGCAAGCATTGGAGTATAGGACAGTCACGAAGAACCAATGTCTGAAGAGAGGAGAGGTGACAGAGACCCTTGTAGTGCAGTTTTTTAAGATTTGGACAATCATATATCTCTAGATGATCAAGAGAAAGTGGGAGCAAACCTTCACCAGGAAAACACTCCAAATCCACATTGCAAATGTAAAGGATTTTTAAGGAAGGGTTGGTTCCCCAAGCGCCCTTGAGTGAGGCCACAAGTTTGGAGCAATCCCCGAGAAACATCTTTTTTACATTTGATGGCAAATATCCCTCGGACATCTCCAGCGCTGGACAATAGAATATGTCCACACGATTAAGAGATGGAAGAAGGGCAGACATGCATTTAGGCATTGACTTCAATTTTTTCAATCCTCTAATATTAAATGACACTAGCTGAGGTGCAAATAATCCTTCGTTAGGAAATGATTCAAATTCAGAGCATTCTTCAATCCACAAATACTTCAAATGATTATGAGGTTGCTCCTGCGATATCATCTGTAGATAGCCATCGATCGACAAGTGCTTCAAATGCCTGGAAGGTTGCAGATTCTCAAGTACTTCTCTTTCTTTTACTGAATCGTCATTGTTCCGCTTCAAATTCCATCGTAAACTCAGACTCACAATATGTGTTTTATTTTTCAAATTCGTCTCACAGGGATTTGCGATATTTTCAAGATTATTAATTGACAGCTCCTCTGCACGAAGATCAAGTTCTCCTAATTGTTGAATACTGAACTCACTACTTTTTTCAACCGCAAACTTGTTTATCCACACGTGAAGATTCTTCAACTCTCCTAAACGGTGTGGAACCTTTGTTAAAGTAATTCCCTTAAGTTCAAGGCGGCGCAAATTGGTGAGCTCATGCAAAGTCAAGGGCAGCTCCTTCAATTTGAAACAATTATTTAGTTTCAATTCTTGCAAGTTATAGAGTGAACAGGTTGAGTCAGGAAGTCTCTTTATGTCGGCACCTGAAAGGTCTAACGAACGGAGATGTATTAGATCGCCTATGGTGTCAGGCACCTTAATACACCAACGCCATGATAAGACCAGTAAGAACTTAAAGTTGGAGATTGACTCTTCTATTGACATCGGACAGTCCCACCCCTGAAAGGTTATAAATGTCCGTAACCCTTTAGCATCACATAAATTCGTATAACATTGACTAAGACCGCTTACATATGATATATGACGGGTTTTCCTTGATACTCCTTTTTCACCATCAACACCTAACCTGTAGCAGATTTCACCTGAAACATATTTTGCTAAATCATTCAGAAGGTCGTGCATGACAAAATATATTTCCTTGTCCCAAGTTATTTGTTTAAAGAATGACCTTGATACTAGATCATTGAAGTAGTCTTCACCTACTTCTTCTGGAGACTTGCTTTGTTGAGAGCAATGTAGAAAATTTTGAGCCATCCATAACAAAATTAAGCTCTCTTTGTCAAACCTATGGTCTTTGGGGAATAATGCACAATAAGCAAAACATCTCTTGAGATGAGAAGGAAGATGGTAATAGCTCAACAACAAGGTAGGGACGATTTTACTATCTTCTATTGGTAAGTCCCATATCTCGCTTGTCAATACACCTTCCCACTCTGAAACGGATGACTTTGACTGTAAAAGACATCCTATTGTTTCAAGGGCCAGAGGCAATCCTTGGCACTTTTTAACTATCTTCATACCAATCTCCTTTAACTCAGACTTCAACTCGGAGTCTTGATCATGGAATGCATGTTTAGCAAAAGTTTGCCAGCTGTGATCTTCATCTAATTGCTTTAATTGGTGTATGTAGGTTGACTGCATGATAGAAGCAACTTTGTGACTGCGTGTTGTGACTAGAATTTTACTTCCTTTAGCTCCAAACGTAAGAGGAGTTTGTAATGCTTTCCATTGATTGCGGTCTTCGTTCCAAACATCATCCAGAACCAGAAGAAATTTCCTTCCGGACAATCTTTTTTTAAATTTTCCATGAATCATTTCTAGGTCATCACTGTCATCTCTTGAGTTAGTGAAAGCTCCAATAATTGCTTTGGATACTCTCAAAGCATCAAATGCATCAGAAACGCAAACCCAAGCCTTTTCATCAAATTTAGCTTCCTCTGTCTTTGGATCATTGTATACATGTTGAGCAAGTGTGGTCTTACCCATCCCACCCATACCCACAATAGAAAGTATTGACTGCTTATTATCGTCAGTGTCAGATCTCAGCCAAGTAAAGATCATTTCTTTTTCCTCATTTCTGCCATAAATTACCTCTTCAGCCACCAACGACGTTGATTCGACTTTTTTATCCGACACCTTATTACCCAACTCAGATCTTACGCCACTATAAATTTTGAAATCTTTAACAATCTTGTGGTTTAAAAGAGATTCTAAATCGTCTAGGAGTGCTATGATCTTGGATTCAAAACTGTATACCTTGCTAGAACTGGTCTGGAATTCAGCTTCCAACTTAGTCTTGGAGAATTCATAGTCTATTTGCTCGAGCAGATCCTCTGCATCATACAAGACGTCTCTAACCTCATCAAGCCACTCTTTGACCAATGAATTAGTGAACTGCTTTTGTTCTGCATCATCTATGACAGCGTTGATGTCCATCAACTTCCTCTTCAACTTTTTCAGTAGCTTCTCGTCAAGATTTCTCCCACGAAAGAAGCCCAAAACTTGATGAGAATCGAGCTTGTCAAATAGCATCTGAAGAACAACACCAAAAAGAGCACCACCAAGTGTTTCAAGGACAGGCATGATTGAGAAGGAAGTGACCAAATTGAGGAGAAGAAAGGATTGAGAAAAGAGTCATTATCCCTGCACCTCACCACCCTCGTCCTGCACCTCAAAAAAAAATTTAATTCCAAAGTGTGCCCTTGTCACAGTCAACGAGGAGAGAGAAAATTTAAAAAGTTTAGTTAAACTTTAACTCCCCTTCTTCCCTGCCGCATCTCACACAGTGAAACCCTAACCTACACTCCCTCCTTCCTCCCTCTTTTTCTCTCCGTGTTGTCTCTGTCATCCCAAGCTGCTCGCATTCCTCTGTTTTCCTCACAGATCTGAGCTGGCGTCCAGGTTAGTAGCTTGCATCTACTATATTTGTTTGCTGTAATATGTGGTTGGTTCGGTTGCTGGGTCGTATTCGGAGCTCGTTGGAGGTGCACGGATCAGAACCGCATTTCGATATGCGGCAAGGATAAACGCATTTCGAACTGCGGTAAGCACGAACCGCAGTTCGATCTGTGGCACACATACACAGCGCCGCGTTTCGATCTGCGGCAAAGAAGAACTGCGTTTTGCGTTTTTCAAATGTCGTTTTGAACCTTCGTTTTGAAACTTAGTTTTTTTAATTAAATATCTCTGTATGTATGTGATCTGATATCCAGTATAGAGAATAATAGGCTTTTGACACTAGTTTGTTTATTTGAATTGAATGTGTGGTTGAAATCTTTTGATGTGCTTGTTGGCATATATATTGGTTATGATTTTTTTTCAATTTTTATTGACACTATATCTACTGTAAAATGGTTTTTTTATATGAGTAGATACTAATGTAAAATGGTTTATTGACACTATATAGTCACTAGATACTAATGTGAACCAGTAGATACTAATAATAATAATGTATTTAATTTTATTTAACTTTTTTAATTTTTTTTAAATTGAAATAATAATTAAACTTTTTTATTGAAATAAATAATAATTATTATTTTGAATTTATTTGTAATAATTTAATTATTATATATGTAATTTTTTTAGATTTTTATATTATTTTTTATTTGTTTGAATATTTTTTATTACATTATTAATTATTTTTTTGTATATAATATGTTAATAATACAATTGTAGTAATATAACTATAAATATAACTATAACTATAAATAATTAATAATGTAGTAATATAACTATAAATAAAAAAAATGCATCAAATAAACAAAAAAAGATTAAACAAAATAAAATAAGCATGCAAATAAAAAAAAACACATAACCGCACTTCAAAGTGCGGCCCTCAAAATAGAAAACGCACTTCGAAGTGTGGCTGGGTCTTTCCGCACCTCGAAGTGCGGTTGCGTACCTGTGTTCTTCGCCGGACCTCACAGTGTCTTCTTCCTCTTCCTCCTGCAGTCACAGTATATCTCCAAATCTTCCAACAGCACNAGTGCGGTTGCGTACCTGTGTTCTTCGCCGGACCTCACAGTGTCTTCTTCCTCTTCCTCCTGCAGTCACAGTATATCTCCAAATCTTCCAACAGCATTGCCACCACCCCGACCGAAAATTTTAACCACAACTCAATTCAATTTAATACACAATACAGTAAACCAGTGAAGTGCTACAGTGCAAAACGAAGAACAGGGCACCTCAAGGTTTATAACCAACAAATATTTTTGTGGTTGAGAGTTAGGAAAATAGTTGGGGGTTAAAAAAATTAAATTCATTAATTACCGTTTTGACTTTTTATTAAATGAAAAATAAACAGATAAATTTGAGAGTACAGGATGAACTGAGTGAGGTGGAAGAAGAATAACTCTTGAGAAAATTGGAAGTGCAGCTAAGTTACGTGAATGAAGGACTGACAAAAGATAATGAGTGAATATTGTGAAAATTGGAAGCAATAGCTGTTAATTATTTCCGACAGCACAACGTGGGTTTGGTAACTTGTGGAACATATCAACTTTGCTTTACTTTCCTTTTTCGATTACTTATAACAAATTTCTAGTGAATCAGTCTATTTCGTGGTTTGCTTTATTAAATAGAGAAAGCGGAGGTATTTTATATATTTTCATGACAATGTCTTTACGTCAATATCTGTTGTTGACTCTTGTTGACCACACATATTGAAGTTTCAATACTTGTTTTACATTTTTATAGTTCTCCAGCTAGCTCAAATTTATTTATAAAGTTTAAGTCATTAACAAAAATAATAAATCAATGAATATCTTAGATATACTAAAATCAAAGTTCCTTATTGTTATACATAAATTTGTATTCAAATAATGACGGACGGATAAAATTTAAAACATTAGTACAATTATTTTATTTTAATATATTTTTATAATTTAATTTATTCATAAAGTGTAATAAGTTGTTCGAATGAGAAGTTTTTAGTTCGAAACGAATATTTTATATAACAATTTAAATTTAAATATATAAGCAAGAATTTTAAAATTTTAATAATTCATCATTTTGACATTCTTAGTATTAATCATGTTAAATCTTCTTTTAGACTGTAGTTGAATAATTATATTTTTTTTTCTTGTTGTAAGTTAAGATTTAATGCCATTTTGTCACAATAAACTTCTATTCAGAGTTTCCTTCTTGCTTTTATGATTTTCTATTTCATTATTTCAATGACAAACCAAACAAACTTAAAATGAATCAACCGTGAAATCCGAGGGTTAAAAAGTTGATAATATTAACTCTAAAAAAACACGAAGAATATAGTAAAACATTAAAAAACAAAACAAACTGAATCTAGAACGAGACAACAATGTGAGGGAATTTTTGGTAATTTTTCCCTCTTTTTTTACTAATTTATAAAAATTGTACTATCATCCATTCATACAAATGCTAGGTTATATAGGTCCTTTTACACGTTAAAGAATTGTTTCTTAAGTCAATTTTTAATTATTGGTTATTTATTCATCCTCGTTCATTAATAGTTTTCCTTTTAAATTAATAGTTTAACATAAATATTAACTTTTGAAAATATTTATATATATTTTTCTTTTACTGATATATTTTTTATTTGTAAAAATAATGATAATTTTTTATATCAGTTTACTAACCAACTAATATAAAAAGTACGAATTAACACTCCAACTAGTATAAAAAAGTAACATATTTTTATTGTGACTAAGATTTCAACCGGTATAAAAAATGAGTTTCTATACCAATTAGTATTCGAATTGCTATAAAAAATTAATATTATATTGAACAATAAAGAATGATCCTTCTTTTTTTTACTACATTTACAAATGATATTATACCATTTTCACATTAATAGATGATATTATCATCTCTATTGCTATCACCCCTCTCATCTCTTCTCTCAATAAATCTTTTACTTTCAAACACTTTGGTACATTTTTTTTGCATCGAGCTAATAGAGACATCTCAAGAAGGCATTCATCTATTGATACCAAAGTACAGATTAAAATGGCTTTAGTGACGAGGCATTTTAATATTACCATGTATTTTTTAAATAATGAAAAAACTAATACCATGTTTCATGCACTCTGAATTGCTCATGAGAATCTAATTATGCATTATATTAGTTAAAAAAAGACTTTTATGTCGATTTTTAAATCGATACAAAAATATTGAATACAGAAAATATTCGATTTTTTGTACGATTTTGTAACTAGTATAAAAATAGGAGAATTGATAAATTTGTATATAATTCATACTTTTTATATTAGTTGCTCAACCAACTAGTATAAAAGTATGACACTTTATATTGGTAAATTTTTAGTGGTATAGAAAGAACCACTTTTTATAGAGGTTACAACTTTAACCGAACATAAAAACATGATTTTTATACCAACTAGTATTCAAATCGATATAAAAATTAATTTTATATTGATTAATGTTAGAATTATAAAAAGTCATGATTTTTTAAATAGCAAGTTTGTATGTAATAACTACCACATATAGGCCTACATAAAATCAAACAGGCAACAAATAATGAACACTTTGAGTAAACTTATACTCGTAAATACTTAGGAGGTTGGTTATAAAATGTTGAAATTATCAAATTTCGTGAGTCAACAACATTTGTGGATATGATTTTCTTGTATGCATTGTAACATCCCAATATCTCACGCTGGATATTCATAATTTATATATTGTAACATTACATTTACGGTAATATCCCGTAATCTCACACTTATAAAGTTAGATAATAATGTCTACACATGTTTTAAACTCAGATTGTCAACTATAAACTCATAAATATAATTCGAATTCTTCTAGCTTATTCTTCTGTCTCTCTCTTCATTGGCATTGGATCAGACGACATTCCTTCATCTGCTCCCGTATAACATCACGCATTTACGATCATCGCATCACATGCACACACACGTAAGGGTGAGCTAACATGCAACAATCATTATAAAACATGTATATACCTTGATATAAAATCATATAATAATTATGTTCGACACCCTCATACCACAATTCATATTAGATACTCTCTCACAATACCCAATAGACACCACAATACCCAATAAAACACTCATCCGGATGCTACGTTGATGAGCGGTCACGGGAGGTATGCACTTGTAATGACTTCTACTTCTTTTTACAAATACACTTTCAATACTTCATACCATTCACAAGGTTAATCCCTCACTATGTCCAAAACCGGCACATAGACCAGGACCTGTGCTCCTCTCACCCCACATAATTCATCCCTCTCTACTTGAGACTAGAGATTATTAGAGTATCAGGATAACCTCCAACTACGAGACCCTCAACATCACATATACACAAATACCATAATATTACTAATCCGCCACAATACTCATACCATACTAATATTCCTCAACTCACATTATACCCCTACAAAATCTTCCCCATACTACTCATAACATGTTCAGAGCATAAATTCAAATGCAGTATAATAAAAATGCAATAATCACAATTATAATTCATAATTTCATATCTACCACAATAACATGAATTAATCAGACATTTCCTTCAACAACATATATTGCATAATAATTTAACAGTACAAATCTATTCAATAGGATTTAAGTTAAAAACTTGCGAGTAATTCCAGGAAAGAGAGGTGCGTCACAAGGACCAACTTAAGTACCAAGTCTTTCCTAGCCAAATGTTCCTCAACTAGTTTTTAACAAATTTTCGTATTTAACAGATTCAAAACGACAGCATATATATTGTATACCGAATTTCAACATAGATAAACATACAGTAAACATTAACCATATTCACACAGAAGTTCAATATATGAATAGTAATAAAATAATACTAAATCATAATATAAAAGCATAGAACTATTAATCACAAAAAAAACATAGAAAGGTTAGCTCCCCTAACCTATTACAGACGTCTCTTGCTCTGAATTTATGTCTCTGAAACCTTTCAGAACCCTACCCTTCTTGCACAAAAATTTTCTCTAACTTTCTATCACTTGATTTCTCTTCTCTTGGTTGCAAAACTCCTTCCCTCCCAGGCTTTATAGTAAAAAAATTTACTATTCATTAATATTTTAATATTATTTATTATTTTAATATTATTTAAAAATATATTTCAATCTTTTCTCACCAAATCTGTCTAATTTCTACCTACTACTTTCTTCCATGCTAAGGATCCAAATGCTGAAAATTATTTTTACTATTCACTTTTTACTATTTACTATTACTTTTTACTATCAATTTAAAAAATTTACTAAATAAGTACCAAAATTTGAACCTTTCCTTCTATAAATTACTATATTTATATCCAAAATTTACATTTTTCCATCCATTAAAATTATTATTACTAATAAAATACTAAAATTACTATAATTATTTTTCATGGATCTTACATGCATCATCACATAATATATGCAGTCAAAGCTCTCTGGTTGATGTGAACACTACACGTTAAATTCACAAAATATCATAAACTTTATAATTGTACTTCAAAGTGTGAAAGATTAACTACTTATAATTGGCTCAATGAAGTGCAAATTCTTTTCTAAAGCAATATGTGTTCCATGCAACCTCAAATAAGTCTCAACCACTCCTTAAAAGTTAAAATGTAAAATGAAATTTGTGTCTAGTATGGAACTTAGTAAATTTAAATTGTGTACACAAAAATTTAAATTATTAATAAACTTACGCTGAACTGTACTTTTGATTGTCAAAGTGCTAAGTTTCTTATTCAATGAACACAAGAAATTATTGAGGAAATGTATTTTGAATTCTATGACCGATTGTAGATTCAAACAATATTAATGTCAAATAAGATTGTACATCAATAGAATTAATTTATAAAAAACATATTATTGTAAAGAAGGTGTTTCTTTTCCTTTTCAAAGGTCTCTAATAGATATATTTACACCTCTTTACAAACTCTTTGAATGAAAAGAGGGACAATAAATTCATATGTGATTATTCTTCTTCCCAATACCTATATGATGTAAATACCTTAAACAAAGAAAATTAATAATTTTAGAATAACGTACTGAAAAAAAGAAGGAAAACATTCACTAATCAGTTTTTTTAGTGTTCATAAATTAATATTTAAAGTCATTATAATAAATAATTATTTATCATCTTTCAAATTGATTACAAAGTTTTCTTGTAATGTTTATTATAGGAATCCTTGCACTCACGCTAAAAGTAGAATAAAGAAAATAAACAACATAACTTAATTAATTATTTAATATTAATGAAGAAAATCACAACAGTGTGTTATAATTTAATAAAGTAACTCATAAATTAATTCTAATTGTTAATAAATGAGCTTCATAATTAAATGAGGTAAGTTTTTACCTGATAAACGAAAATTTTATATTTTTATTGACAAATATATCATTCTATAATTATAATTTTAATATTTTTTTTAAATCATCAAATTTTTAATAAATGTTTTAGTACTTCTGTTTTTCTAATAGTTGTTTAGGTTTACTAGACAAGTCATTTTATTTAATGAGTTGACAAAATATATATTATTGAGAAACGTTATTTATATCAATTTGTTAATATTTTTAATCTGAATTGTCTAAAAGATTAAATAAGTAACAATATAGATAAAAAAAATTATAGATAATTAGAAATTAAAATATAAGAGGCAATCTCACACACACGCAAAAGGTTAAATAAGTTTTACAAATTAGAAATAATAATCTAAAAATTAGAAATTAGATCAAATAGTTTATAATAAGTTAAAAATCATAAAATAAATTATTAAAAAAACTTTACATTGTACATCACGTATTTAATATCTCAATTATGCATATTCGTTATAGTTAATTTATCATTTAATCACAACCATGTAAACAAAACAAAACCATGATAGAAAATCAAACAAATATTAAAAAAGAAACATATTTTTTTACAAGGAATAATAATGCAGGACGATCTATGATCTATCTTACATTTGACCCGTAAAACTTAAACTCGACTCACAAACATAAAAAAAGTGAGTTAATTTCTTTGACACCCATATAAAAAATTATTTATTTTGTAATTTTTTTTCAATTATAATACATAAAATATCGTATTTAATAACCTTATTTTTAATTAAATTACTTTACTTAAAATAAATAATATTTTAATTTTATAATTTTTAACTTTGTAATATTATTCTTTTAGAAATAATGTATATAATTAAAAATAACCGACTAAATTTCAAATAATTGTCAAACAAAAACTGAAAATTAATGTCTGCCCGAAACAACAGGTTATCCATAACAAGCTTAATCAAAACAATATGCTAAAATGTTCATGGCACTTACAGAGCTACGAATCAGCCATGGTCCACCCACATTTAAACTATTAAAATAAACTATTTTAAGTTTGATTAAATTAAACTAGTTAATAACTTAATAGTATTAATAAAGATATTAATAAAGAATTTAATTTCTTATTAATGGTATTGCTTTATGACGTATGTTTAATAATTTGTATGCTTTAAAAAATACAGTTTTAATTGGGTACTTGCTCTAGGTTCCTATACATCTCTCATGGACGCCTTCTATATATATAATGAACCCATCACGTTTGGTTCACAGAAAACAAATCACCATAGTCATATCTCTCAAAGAAAATTCACAAAAAAAAAGTAAGAAAAATTATGCAAATTCTAATCAGTTGCACTTTGATTCTTGCTTTAATTTCACCATGTTTTGGAAGCAATGACGCATCTTATAATGTGATGAATTTTAGTGCTGGTGGGAGATGGCAAAACAGATGATTCGCAGTAAGTCTGTTTCTGTTCTCTTTTCTTATTATTTTTTATTCTAATTTAAAGCATATAATTGTAGTTTTATTTACGTGATTTTGATGTATGTAGCATTTGATTTGGCCTAAAATAAGATATTTGGTGTTAGGCATTTTCGAAAGCATGGGAAAGTAGTTGTGGAGCAGAAGGGACACCAACGTTACTAATTCCAACAAACTATGTATTCTTGCTGTCTGCCCTAATTCTAAAGGGTCCTTGCAAGGCCACGACTATTCTAATTAAGGTATTTCCAACATTATTATTGTCTTTA
>NW_025912501.1:0-18614 GCF_018835915.1 Vigna umbellata
TGTGTCAGGCCGGACGTCTATATAGCGTCCGTGTGTCAGGACCGGACGTCTATATAAACGTCCGCTGTGTAAGAACGGAGTCTATATAAACGCCAGCTGGTGTCAGGACGGAACGTCTATATAAACGTCCGATGTGAGCCCTCGGACGTCTATAGCGTCTGCTCCTCCTCCCCAGACGTCTACCTAAAATGCAATTGTTTGGGCGTCCGTTTGTGCACTGCCAGGACGGTCTATAACGTCCGACAGTGCACTAAGAACTCTAACTGGACGTTTTTTTTAACCATTATGTATTTTTTCAATAAAACCAATTGAAAAAGCAGAAAAATGTCCAGAACAATTTTGCAATAATATAAATATGCGTTTCATATAAACAAAGTTCTACTTAATGTGGAGTTGAATCCACTACCAAAACTATCAACATTAAACTTAAACTAAAACTAAACAATGTTCAACAAGACATAAAACTATTCCTAACTCCATCTTTGCAGAAGATAAGCGGCCCATTCCTGCCTTATCTGTGTAATTGTGTCCTCTAGAATAGACGATGTACTCTTGAAGCGCTGCAAAATTCAAGAAAGATTCATTATGGTTTCATATATGTTGAAGATGGAATTTGAATTTTATGTATTGAGATATTACATCATTACCTCTGCCAGTCATCGGTAATGACGCATCGAATGATGGTCTTATCCAACACATCACATAGAAGCCCACACATTCCATGATATAGCTGCTGGTTACACTAAAATCCCAAATAAATAGTTAAGAATTTTAGATCATCAATAAATAAAAAAATGATATTAGAAAACTTAAATGGGACGTACAACCCTGGATACAAATTTGAACCAGTTGACCACGAGATTTACCAATAACTCTGTACAGAATTGAAAACACAAAAGTTATAATTTAATATGACTATATTATCTTAAAAGTTGAAGGTGAACATCAAATCAAAGTCACTTTTTGGAGAAACACTTACCTTGAAAGCATGGTTCTTCAAGTATTTTTCATCATCTATGCAACGAAACAATAACCATATAATTTTACATCATTTGGGAATGAATCATCAAGCTACCAGTGCGACTATTTCACGAAGGACAAATAGTATTAAAACTAATTAAGGAAACTATAATAATGAACTACCCACATATAACAAACACATACCCCTCAATTATGGCACAAGGTATACGTCTCTTTTCGACTCATCCCATCTATGTTTGCAAATAATCTTGTCTGTTTGTGAAGTGTGTTAACAGCGGTTGAATGGTCTGAGGTTCAACAAATCCGTACATGGAAGACGGACCTTGGTATACAACGATTGTGTCCATGTACCTAAACAACACAGTTAAGTTGTTAGAAACTATAAGAATCTAAATAAAAGTAATTTGAAAGACCAAATTGACTATCTTACATGCACCATAGCTGAATGATGGAAATATTCAACATCCAATCTCCCCCAATCATCTCCAATGCATCAGATAATGTGATATAAACTAGCACATGTGGGGGAAGACCAAATACTCTCAAATCCCAATATAGTTCTAATGAGCTTTCTTCAATCGGGGGAATTTTGTCATTAGCTTTGATAGAGGATCATCTCCGCTCAGCCATCTTATCATCTTCATGTAGACTGTATCATTAATTGGCTGACTTCTAAGGCGTGTGAACTGAAGATAAGAATTTAAGTCAAAGCGTTATCAACAATATTTGAAGAATAAACATAGAAATACTAAGGAAAAAGACATTATACCTGTGGAGTAGCAATGTGGACATGATCAATGCTCTAGGACAGGCAATAAAATGATCCTATGGCCTCCCACACAAAGTAATTCATGTCTCTAAATGGTCACTCATCCATTCTTCGACTTCGTTCTCGTGTCGTGTATGCTGCTGCAGTACTTCTCCTGTAAGTCCAAACGTTATAAAGTCTCATTATGCCGTACATTGAATAGATTGGTAACGCAATTGCCTTAAGTCTTTCGTATTGATTAAGACACGGAAACAAGGACAGAAATATGTCCCGTGACATACTTAGCGTTTTGTTCAAACGTTGCAGAAGTTCGAAAAACCCTTACCAATTCTTCACTGATGCGACGTTCATGAGGATGGTATCGGAGGGGTATTTTCGAAGAGTATAGTTCAGCGGAATTAAAACTCAGAGACGGAAAGCACAAACCCAAACGTATTCGATCACAAATTAAAAATTAATTTTGGCCTTTAGTAAAAATAATTTCTTTCAAAAAAATAATCAACAGTTTTGCATATACGTAAAATACTATGAGTTGTAGGGAAATACAAAATTCAACCAGAATTTTTATCCATTGTTCGAAATCAAAAAGATTCTACGTCCAGCGTTAATCATATTAAATAGGATTAACCTTGTGCACTAAATGGGTTTAACAGATTACAAGATTTAATGAAACCGGAATAAAATGAAAAGAACCATCTACCACCTTGAAGGAGACCGCTCCAGCAATCGACAACGATTCACAAGCTTCTCCTTCACAAGACCAGGCAGAGTACCTTGCTAACTTGAAGAGAGCTGATCCGGAATATGGACACACGATACGCGAGCCTCTCGTCACAAGACCAAGCAAAGTGGAACAATGAACAAAAAAGCTCTCTAAAGAACGTTCCTCTGACACACAGTGTTCTAAGCTTTCTCAGTTCAAAAACGTGACCTTCTAATTTCTCCAAATCAAATTATATAAGCCAAGTACACGAGGGTCAAATGTCAGCTCCCAACTGCCATGAATTAATCAATTATTGTAAGTGATAATCGGATTATTCAGTCCGTTACAGGTTTCAAAAATGTGATAATCGATTATATGAAGTGATAATCGATTATGTTAACCATAATCGATTATACAGTAAAAATTATAAGGTTTAACATTTCCTACTACATTCAAATCTACAAAGTTGCTTTTTTTAACTATTTTCCTCTTACATCCAAAAATCTACAAGTTGATTTTTTTTAACTATTTTCCTACTACATCCAAAATCTTATAAGTTGCAGCATCATCAAAACACATCTTCAGGGTTTTTACCAATACTCCTATTGGTAACAATCTCCCCCTTTTGATGATGATCAAAAACTATCTTTTAAAAAGAACTCAGGTTTACCTGCAACATATATAACTAAAGAGGAACCAACCACAGAGTAGAAGTACCTGTACAATTAAAACCTTTTTTTTTTTTATCCTCCCCTTATATTTCTTCTCCCCTTTTTTGATCATAAGCAAAAAGAATAATGTAATAACCTCCCCCTTAATATGAGCTCCCCCTAAAAAATGGAATATATGCAAAAAATAAAAGCCTCAGTATTATTAAGAAACAGAAAGAATTAGTGAAAATCAATAAGGATAAGAACCTAAATACCATAAAGAAATAACATAACAATCCAAACTTAGAGGCCTTCCCTAAAACCTGAATTCAGGGACTAGGAGAACGTCAGGAGTGTCAGGAGGTGGGATATTAAGATGACCCTCGATGTTAAGATAGGCGAACATCAAGATCAAGAAATTGATCACCATGTAATCATCAACAGATCGTTGCCACTCATAAAATTCCTCAAAGTGAGTCTTTTGTGCAAGACTCATATCCTCCAACATGTTTAGATAACCTGCAAAATGTTCTTCAATAGAGTTGAGGAAGAGGAGGGTATGTTGGATGGTCTAGCATCAAACGGAGCAGCAGCACTTACTGGGTTAGCCATATGAGTGTCCATGTCATTATGTTCATCTACATCAGAATGGTCATCATCTTTGTGAATAAGAACTCTACCTCTAGTAATGAATCCCATTTGACGAAAGGTAGTATCTCCAATTTCTAATCCCACAGCTTCAATAGTTTGAACGAGTTCTCCTTCAAAGGTACATTTGAATTGTAAAATCCTAGAAAGAAGAAGAAGAAGAGGGAAGTGATATTGAATGGGATTTCTTGCTTTTACCATTGTGTCAGCAAATTGAGAAGCAGGCCAGTCGATGTGTATGTTTGATTTAGAATCCCCATACAACGAAGTAAATCATGTCAGAGCATATGGAGCATGGTGGGTCTCTAGGACATAAAATCCAGACAATCAAGTAGTGGATCCTCCTTTCTCAAATTTAAACATCCAACAGTAATTGCATTCTATTGCTGTTGGCTGTTCAGGATGAACGTAGGAAGGATTGAAAAGTCTTTTTTTTGTTACCATCATACCTGTTGAATCTTTCAAGTCTAAATGCGACTTGGACAAAACAACCCCCAAAATCATCCCAGATGGGAAGTTGAGCAAAATTGGTCCATACGTTCATAATCGAAAATGATGCGTACTTCCCTTGACTTAGTACATATTATCCCATCGCAATAGCGCAGTTAGTTGAAGGTAGAAGACTCTTATAAGATCGGATAAATGATCCTTTTGTTTCTAACAGATGTGGTAAACCCCTGCTTAGCAAAAAGTGTGTTTTGGAAAATTGAAAAGCCATAGAAGCGGAAAAAAGTCAGACGAATAAACTTTACCGGCCAGATCTTCCTTTCTGCCAAGAATTACAAAGTCTGCCTGTTTCCCTTGATCGAAATCCATCCATCTATGTTTGCAAGACGTGGTTGAGAAGATGAGGAGGCTCCAGCTGGTCTGCGACGGTGCCTTCTTGAGTCAGCATGGAGGTAGAATGGGAAAATGAGATGTTGATAAGGTGAAGAGAAAGGAAGAAGAGAAGATTTGAGGGGGGGCTCTAATTTGATTTCAGCAGGTATTGGGTGCAAAGAAGTGTCTACTAATCGATTATAGGTAGGATTTATTATAAGAAGAATGGAAAAACTAGCCGTTTATGGTCGTTTGTAGCCGTTTTTATGGGAATGCTATAACGGCTCTATTTTTGAAGATGTCTTAGCTGCGATTAACGATGTATGGCTCGTGATTGATAATCGATTATCAGTCAATAAATACGGCCTAGAATTGAATGTGATATCGATTATTGCATAATTGATAATCGATTATCTGCTCAAGATTTTTACAGAATGAATTTATTGCATGAATAATCGATTATAACTTAGTGTAACGATTATGAAGCGTTAAGTTTACGAAAAAATGCAACAAATTGCATAGATTTTGATTATAAGATATGTCTAACACTCATAACTCTCTTATAAGCTCAAAAAATATTATCTTTAGGTAGAGCCTTGGTAAAGATATCAGCTAATATGTAAAGTATCACCATTCAAATTTGACAATCACCCTTAATATGATCTCTTAAGAAATGTGCCTAAATTTCTTAATGCTTAGTTCTGATGCATATGGGTTCTGGGTCAAATTTATCGCACTAGATTATCCATTTAGAGGAATTTTGTCAAGGAAGATATCAAGTCTTCCAATGTGGTTTATCCACAAAATATGGGCACAACAGTTTCAAGCTGCAATATTTCAGCTCGGTGTAGACAAAGCTACCATGGCTTGTTTCTTTGAGTGCCATGACAATAAAGACATCCAGAAAGACAGGGGTACCACTAAACTTTTCCTATCAATTTTAACAACACCGTTTAGTGCATTAGAATAACCTATTAAATAAGTGAAAGCATCAGATTGGAGTACCAAAGTCCAAAGGAAAGGGTTCCCTTAGGGTTTTTTAAGATTCTCTTGACAACAGTCAAATGAGATTCTTAGGATTTGCTTGGGTACCTAGCACACACACATACACTTTGCATGATATATGGTCTTACTAGCAGTTAAGTACAATAAAGATCCTACCATGCCTCTAAACATAGTTTCATTTACTCCTTTTCCAGATTTCATCCTTATCTAAATAGCAAGAATACTATAGGTGTCTAGCTTCTTTCACGGATCCATACAATATTTCTAAGAATTTCTTACAATATTTTGTTTTTCTGTTAGTCCTAAAAGAATTCAGCTCACCCATCATAGACATCTCAAACTCACCTTGCAGTATTTTTGCAATTCATTCACATAAGGAGTCCTCAGTTGACCCAAAGATAATATCATCTACATAAACTTGTACAATCAAGATGTTGTGTTTTCCTACTTTCTTAATGAATAAGGTTGAATCCAACCTTTCCTCTAGAAAATTCATTATCAAGTAAGAAGGTACTAAGTCTTTCATACCAAGACCTAGGTGCCTGTTTAAGACCATACAAGGCATTTTTCATACTTACAAACATGTTAGTAATAACTGCACTACTTAAATTAGAAGTTTTCTCCCCCTCAACAAAAGAATTGATACATTTTAAAACAGAAATAAAATTGAAATTTCAGAACAGGAAAGAACATAATACCTCATGGAATATAAGAAGAAATTCAACAGGATACCATAGAGTCTTCTTTTCCTTTTGAAAAATTAACCTGCAAAACAAAACAATAGAGTTTTGGTCCCCATAATCTCATTGGGTCCTTGAGGTTAGAGACAATTTACTTTATAACAGGAATCCAAGCATATTTTCCATTTGGAACATCAAAATGTTTAATTCTACATTTGTTTGAAGAGTGCCCCTTTTTCATACAATAAAAGCATGTGACAACATTTGGGTTTCTATAAGATACAGTTCCTTTTTCAACCCATACCCTACGGGTTCTTTTAATTTTGTTTTTAATTTTAAAAACCTTTTGTTTTATTAAACCTTTCTAACAGTTATAGGCATTTCAAACATTGTTATTCCAGTTTGCAACTTCAAGAAGATTTTCAAGATATCAATAGCAAGCATATGATTCTTACATGAAAGACATTCAACAGGATGTTCAACCATTTAAAGACTCTTTCATTTCCAAAGTTGCAAATTTTATTTCTCAACGTATTCCTCATCTAATGCCTTCTCATACTTTAATTCGCAATTCTTTAAATGCCTTTTTCAAATTTTTATGAGCAATGAATTTTTAGATTCATCAAGCAATTCAAGAAACAACTTTTTGTTCAAATCAAATTCACTAGATTCAGAATTAGAACAACTTACTTGGCTTGCAGTGTCATCAACATTAGTTGTCAAACATAAGTTTACTTCTTCAACAGAATCACTTCAACTACTTGAGTCATTATCAATCCAAGCAGTGTAGGCCTTCTTTTTCTTGTGAATGTTCTTTTGTTTCTTTACTTCTTGTTGCTTTGAACAGTCAGCTTTTCAGATGGGCCTCCGGTTCGAAGAACTGAGGCGAGAAAAGTCCTTAAAAAAAGAAGAAAAAAAAAACCTACTTTCAGTTTACCTATGAACCGAGGCAAAATACTAACCCTTTTTGCCTCGGTTGTGAACTGAGGCCAAAAACTTACCCCTTTCACCTGCCTGTATAGTCCAGTTTAGAAGAAACGCTTTTGTCTATGTGCGAAAGTAACTGTGTCGTTTCGTTGACTGCACTAGTGAAAAAAAAATATTCTTTAAGGTGATTGAGTTTCCCACCTTGGGTCAAACACAATAGTCCTAAATTTTGTACTAGTTGACTTGATTAAACTTTTTGACTACTAATTTAGCTAAAACTTTCAAAGTTTTAAAGTTGAGCAATTATTAATCTAAAGACAGAAAAGAAAAGATGAGTGTGCGACTATAGCTATAGGTCTATACAAGTGGGTTTGAATCAAAGATCAAGATGAGTTGGTGCAGATCGAATATTGAAACCAAATAAGTCCAATCTAATGATGAAATGAAATATTTTTAAAATAGAATTTTACCTTAAAAGAAAAATTAATGTACTTTATCCAAATAAGAAAGTTAAACTTCTAAATATTTGAATTACTCCATCCAAACCAACTATTTAATAAATAAAGAGAATTCAACTATAAATAATTTAAATATAATGTATTTCAATTTTTTGGAATTTTTAAAATTTCTTATTCCAACACACGGTAAACCAAATCAGATTCTTATGGCACAATTTAAAATCACTACATCAACCAATGAAGTAAAAATTTAAAGGGTAACTTATTTGTTAGTATCCATGTTATAAACTTATTTTCACTTGGGACGATTACCGAAAATATTTGGAAGATGTGTGATGAATGAGCTAGAGTTTACACAGCCCATCGCAAGCTTTCAAGGAATCACTTTTACCAATTTAGATTACTTAATTTAAGTAATAAAGGTAAAATTATGTGAAAAAAATACGTGGATCCCAGTCATATGAACTCGTATGAATAATATAAAACTAAAAGTTTCAATAGCAAAATTTTCTTTTTTCTTGGTGTTTTAATCCAATTACGTGCATAAAGTCTATATGTCGCTAGATTTTGGTAGAGGTGGTTTGGAAGGCTGTCGGATAACAGAGCTTATGGCTGTTAACAAAGGTAGCATATCGCGGTAGGATATATATTGCTTTTTGGAGTGTATTGGGAGCATGATGGGGGAGGTACCAGATGAAAAATATTGCAACTAAACTTATGCAAACATGCATTAATGATGAAAGATTTTCTTACAGGAAATCAAACATCGTCAACATTTTTTACTTTAGACAACGTTAAACTAGGTCTCAGGTATGAAAGTGTTGTCTTTACAATGTGGCTTATTCACTTAAACGTGACCAAAACTAAACTAAAAATATTAAGGTTTCGCAACCCCTCCTCACCCATTTGCGGGAAAAAAGAAAAAAAAATCATTATCCGTAAAAACTTGTAGACTTGACCTCTATCTGACATACGTTTGCACTTCGGTCTTGTTGCATCTCCTCTCAAGCACGTTTGGCCTCCTTCTCTCGCACCTACTCTCACTCTTACATATTGAATCTCAAGAATGGGATTGCTTTTGAAACAGGCGTTGTTGTTTTCGTCTAAACAAAGGTCTTGATTCTTGCATTTTGATTCAAGGTTAGTATATTAAATATGTAATTAGGGTTTGCTTTTGTTTGGTTAATTGTTTGAAAATTCGGTTATATTGTTTTATTCGTTACGTTTCTTTTGTGTTTTAATCTAGGATTGTTTTCTATTCCATCCTTGATTTCAATCGATTGTAGCACTGAAATCTACAATTTGAGCCGAGGATTTAATTGTTGTCCCTGTTTATCGCAATCCTTGATTTTGTGAAAAATTGTGGACAAATTGCAGCCAATGTCACCGATGAAGTCCCTAAAATGTTAACGTTGGAGCTGCAATTTTTGTTTGTGAAGTACTTTGGGAAGAACAAAATATATTGCACTTCTTTTTCTGGTAGTTGGTATAGGTGATTTTCTGAAGTTGAAAAACAATGAATTACTTGAATATGAAAGCTGAACTTGTAAGTATTACGAGGTTTCTTTTTTGTGTAGAAAGGTTGGCAGATGTACAATCACTTTTAAATTGGAATTAGATGATAATAAAATAATCGAAAAACTCTTTCTCTTCTTGCTAAATGTTATTATATATTTTTTTTTGATTATTTATATGTTTGTTTTTGGTTACAGGTTTTTGAGAAAGAATCTTGGTGTTCTTCAATATGAAGTACTTTGAGGAAAAAGTACAGGCTGGTGAGTGAGAAGAAGTTGAGAATTACTTAAATGGGTTTACTAACGTTGACGAGAATAGATACTCCATGAAAATATATCTTTGAAATCAGGAAGGAAAACTATCTGGAAGCCCTTGATAGGTAGCTATTAATTGGAATTACTTAAGGATTTTCTGATGATGGTGGTACTTCACATGTTTTCCCTTTGGTGCGGTTAAATTAGGCAAGACAAGGAAAAAGCTGTGTAGATATTAGTGGGTGATTTAAAAGTTTACTCCACTTTCAATGAGAAACTATACGAAGAGATCACCCAGCTTTTAAGTCCTAGTAATTTCAAGTATTATCTTATCTTGAACACAGACTAATATATATACATCATGCTTTTTGGAACCTTTTAAAGTGATTTCAGTTAAATGTCGATATTCTGGAATCTTGATTAACACTCGTGATACAATAGAAGGATGGAGTTTTTGTGAAGAACTAAGCTCGTGGTGTATGATACCTTTCATTTCATAATTTTGGTTTCTCATATTTTTAATTAATTACAATATAACTTATCATATTTATCAATGAATCAATATTTTGTTTCCAATTTGTTTATATAGCCCTTTCCCCCTGCCGCAACAACTGTTAATGCTAATGCTTTGGCTGGTTCGATGGCGAATGCCTTTTGTAATCAGTGTCTATCTTGAAGTTTCCAAGAACACCTCCAACAACTCCTGGCATGGTTGATTATCTGATCATGAGCAGTTTATGAAAAGACTCTGGCATGCTCCTTCGATGGAGGAGGTAACTTTGATTGTTATTTTGTTTAATTTTAATGTGATCTAGGTATTCTTGAAACCAATGGTTTTTCTGCTCCAAAGTTGTAAAGGAATCTTGATTTTGTACTTTTTGGTGATTTTTTCTTATTTATATTTTTCTTAGAATCTTCCTCCAGTATTTATATTTATACGTAAACATTAACATTTACGTATATTTTAGGTTCCTGAACCATATTGACATCTGATGTGTAACAAACTTCAGTCAGCAAATAACAAGGGTGAGCTAAGTTATTCTGGTCTTCTATTATCGACATTTTCTACTCCAAATATATTATTTAATTATTGTTTCCTTGATAAATGTTTAAAGAGTTGTTGAAAGTTAGTTTCTATCCGTTATTGTTTTTTTGTTATTATATAAGTTTCTGTTTTCACTCTAATGGTTATGCCCCGATATAAAAGAAATAAATAACAAATAAAAAAACTCTAACAATGCAATTACTGTTTTTGGGTACAACAATGTAATCATCACTATTTCCAGGGAAGAAACAGATTAACTAAAGTTTTATAACAGAAAACTATACACAGTATCGTTTAAATAAAATACGAAACAGAATGGTTGTATTGTTACAATGAAAGACAAAAGAATCTCCACTCCTCGCCTTTTTTTTTCTGCATCCTCAATCATGCTTGAAGCAATCCTGTGAGAGAAAAAAAAGAATTTCATGATGACAAAATTTGAAATATAAATCTTAAAACCTTACGAGGTGTTGGATCTCCTCAACTTTCATGATAGAGGTTGGATCATTCTAATCACCATTCACCACCTCACAAGAATCCACTTTAAGCTTCGGACGCTTTACTAGTGAATGACAACAACACAGTGTTTGGAAGATTTCTTATAGGAGTTTCAGATTATTTCACTACAAGCAAGAGAGCAAAGACTTCCAAAATTTGAGAAATGGAGAGAAGCGTTCAATCACAGCGCTTGAGATTTTGAGAACAAGGAACAGGGAGAAATGAATTTCTTGAGCAGAAAAGGGAAACAAAGAAAACTTGGAAAATTAACTCGTTCTCTTGATAAATTACGTTTAAGCCCCACGAGCGAATTTACTTTTACTTATCTGAAAGGAAAAAAATATTACTTAGTTGTCGACTTAGTTCGCTGAAACTTTAATAATTTCTTATATTTTATTTTTTGTATTGGCTTGACCACTATTAGATCTAATTTGAATATAAAAGTTGTAGTGTTTCAATGTTATATGAACAAGATTATTAGTCTTTCTTAAAAAAAAATAAAGATACCGAAATAAAAATATGAACCTAAATATTTTCGACATATTTCTACGTTTATCAAAAAGTCGGGAAGGTCAGTAATTTACATTTTAATTTAAATTCGATTTACAAATAAGTAAATATAAAAAATAATGGTCGAGGGGAAATATAAAAAATAAACTAAAGTGGATAATGCGTGGGAAAAACTGACCTTAAAAAAATAGTTACTCTAAAACAACTTCACAAAGAAAGAAAACATCTTTTGATGTTTTCAACGGATTAATATTTTATGAGGAATTGAATTTTATGAAGTGAATAGGCTTTACATACACATGTACGAACTTGAACATTCAAAAGACACATACACGAGCGTCTTATGGGTTAAAAGATGTGACCACAAGATTAGAGAATTGAATTATGAGTAAAATGATGAAATAAATTCAAGAAAAAACATAGTGGATCCAACTCTACTCTTTTAAGGGCAAAATGAAACAATTTATCATTAAGGCAAGTAAATGAATTTGAAAATATTAATAAACAAAGCTAAATTGAGAGTATTATATATGTAAAAGAGAAAACAAAACTAAAATTAAAAGGAATTCAACTCCGACAATATTACTAATTAGTTCTCCGGCTTAATTTGGGTTAACAGGTGACTGAGAGCAGTTGTAAGGGCTGATTTTGATGTCAATGATGCTTGTAGTATTCCAACAGCCTGCACCAACAATCGAACTTTACTTCACATAACATAATATTCAGAGATAATGTGATACTATAAATATTGGACAAAAAATTTATATGTATATAATTAACTTTTTTACTTTCCTTAACCTCCTTGATGCCAATGGCTAAACTCTTTCTCTTCCAAGTCACTGAAAGGAATGCTCATAGTTGCAAGTAAAGATATAACAGAAGTTGCCGTCATTGGCGTCACAACTAAATCATCTGTTACCATGTACATTGTGTGCCCTTTCACAATATTTTTACTATTAAATATAGGATCAACAAAATCCACATCTGTAAATCCTAGGACACTATTTCCATGTCTCAGTGTTAGATAACAGGCCTTTAAATATGGATTGATACGTGCTCCATTTGTTTCAGTGTAACAAAAATATTTGGAGCCAAAAATTGGGAACAGCTTGTTGCTTACTATGAACTGTGGGACAAGACCAGGATCAACAAGCTTATTCTTTACATTATCTGCTATCCAATAATTTTCATCTAAATTAAGAATGCTCTTGTACATACAAGAAAAGCCCTCCAACAAATGTACCACTCCTCCTAAAGGAATTGTCAGCAAACTAAAAAGAAAGTTTGCAAAATCTTCTTTTCCATTAGCAAACACTATTTCCGTGTGATTTTCTCTGCACTATCTTCACGTTGATTTTGAAAACTATCGTTTTCATTCACATCGAAGGGAGGAAATTCAACATTACTATATTTCTCAATACCCGGTTTTTCTAAAAACAAACCTGTAAGAGTTATTGTTGAGTTCAAACAACTTTTTAGCAGATCTACTACCTGTAAAAATTATAAACAACAAGTGGTAATCGTCACAAGTCTAAATCAGTCCACCTAGGTCATAAGCCTTACCATAATCACATACGAAACGACGAAAACCAAAAGCACTATAACAATTGTAAATAAAAGAAACTGATTTTTGGTTTATAGTAACCGTCATTTTATTCCAGAAGACGGGCTTTCTATTCCACAACTTTTGAAACAGATTCAAAAAATGCATTCAATGAGTTTGGCACAACTTTCAAATCGTCCGTGATAAAAAAAGTATCATGATCCTTAACAAAACCATCAAAGAAAGAGCTACTTTCATGATAAATGGGTTTGTCCAACATGTTCCAACATGTGCATCTTCTATTCTTGAACATGCTTATTAAGATCGGGCTTTTACTTCGACAATTGACTAGGTTTTCACAAACGAAATACTCTATGGGCTCTGTGTCGTCGATTTTCAGTTTCAGACTCTTACAATAATGTCCCATTGAATTCTTGGGTCGCAGTATAATTTGTTTGAACGAATCTGTACTAAGAAATTCTTTGTCTGGATTTTCCACACACCGATAGAGTGAGGTAAGTGATCCACTTCAATTGGTTGCATATTTGACTTCCTCACGCACAAGTCTTACAATAGTTCCCAAAGGCAATGTGAGGACAAGCAATGAGAACATCCACAAAGTCTTTCCGGCCTCTGCAAATACTACTTTGTTCCTTTCTTTGATTACCACAAGCTTCAAGGAAATCTGCTGTTCAGGTTCGGTTGTGGCCATTGTGATCAAACCAAGAATGAGTTTCTAGGAGAATAGTTTATTTTCTTTCTTTTGAAAATATCTTTCTTGTGTTGGAAATATTTCTACGAAAATGTCAAGTATTTATATAGAAATGTGACTCCCATTGATGAGTTGTTTTGTGTTGGGATTGGCTTTGTGAAGAGAGATTCAAGGGAAAGAAAAGTAACAAAGAGAATTAACAGATATGAGTCCTTCCTAATGAAGCAGTTGGTGAAGATGGTGCATACAGATCGTTCAATAACTTCCGAAGGGTAACATTCTAAATAATGATGGATGAGATTTTGAGAGACACATTATTAATGCTTATTTAATAACATTACAGCTACTACATTGATAAAGTAAAAGTAAACACTTAATTTGAAAATTTATTAAAAAGGTTGTCGTATTGGGATAGGCTTTGTCAAGAGAGATTCAATGAAAGGAAGTGTGACAAAGAGAATTAACAGAGATTGTTGGAATTAGACGGTGACATTATTTTCAATTTTGCATGCTGTGCCCGTTGGCTTTTCGATTGCGTATTTGGTGCCATTTTTATGATCTCCCTTAATTCACTCTTTTCAACTTCCTGGGAAGGGGAACCGAAGAGTCGGGTGGCGGAATGCATAGGTTAATGTGATAAACATTCATAAATAATGGTGGATGAGATTTTGAGACACAGTATTAAAAGAATTCAGATTAGTATGACTGTTTATTTTGATAAAAATACAGTTACTATATTCATAGAGTAAAAGTAAACAACTAATTTGAAATTTTATCAAACAGGTTGTAGTACATCAAATAAAATGGAGGAGGCATCACCACACTTGATCCATAAAGAAACTTAAAATCAAATCAACAAGAAATTACATTGAATTGTGACGCTATGTTGTCATTAAGTTGTAACGTTTGAGAACAAATTTAAGTCTAAATTGTATTTTTGAGTGTAGGATTTAGGACTTAATAACATTTGTATTAGTATTATACTAATGTCACCTTTGTTTAATCTTAAATACTAATAAGATGATTTAGTCAATTATAAGTTGCTCCTACATATCTCCATTCTTGATGGAGAATCAAGGATCATGTAGTTCTCACTAGAAGATTGTTTCTTAGTTTGAAAATGTGCATGTTTTTAGTTTTTAAAGATTTTAGATTTTTTTTTTGTATTTTTGAGAAAAAAAAGGTAATGAGTACTAGGTCGATGCAGACGGTCACACGAATATTCATACCTTTATAATGATATTTAAATATTTATTTTTTTAATTATTTTTAAGAAGAAAGAAGGGTGTTGAGCACTAGGACGATGCGGACGATCACACGAGCGCTCAATCTTTAAACCGATATTTAAATATATTTTTGATTATTTTTAAAAAGAGAAAGAAAGGTATTAAGCACTAGGACAAACGATCACACGAGTGCTTGTACCTTTGAAAGAGTATTTAATATATATTTTTTAATTATTTTATTTTTAAAAGAAAGAAAAGGTATTGAGCACTAGGACGATGCAAACGATCACACGAGTACTCATACCGTTATTTAATTTTTTAGGAAGACTTGAGAGTATTGAGTGGTAGGCTGATGCAGACGATTGCACAAGCACTCATACCATTACTTAAAATCTTTTAAGATTGAGGATATTAAGTATTAGGCTAATGCAGACAATCGCACAACTACTCATATTATTATTTAATTTTTATTATTTTAAAGAGAAAGATAAAAGGTATAAACACTAGGACGACGCGAGCGATCACACGAGTGTTTAGCCTTTTGAAACATACTTTTGTTATTTTTATTTTGTAATTTTATGTATTTTTCATATGAATAGATATGGGTTTAAGCCCAAACGGAATGAGGGTACCAAGATGAGAAATGGGGTGTGCGGATCAGAAGAGAATTTTTCTCTCTTTATTTATTATTTTTTTAAAAAAAAGGCTAGCCTAGAAACGTAAGCCCCCTCCAGAAACTTTAGGGGTTCTCACATTCTTCCCCTCATTCCACCACACTAGTAAAAAAAGAGGATTTAAAATCGCACAATATGCTTCGGTTTAGGAGCAACCGAAGCATATCAATACGCGGTGGCAATTTTGTAATTTAGTCAAACTTTTCTGCCTCGATTCAAGGAGAACCGAGGCATATACATTATATGATCTCGGTTAAATATTCAATCGATGCATAATATCGTGCAAAATTCCTGCTGATTTAACTTTTGCCCTGACAACTTTTTTAATCTTGATCTACTACCTCGGTTTATTGGGGACCCGAGACATATACACATCATATGACCTCAGTTAATCTTCTAACCGAGGCTTAACACCCTAAAAAAGCATTTTGAATTCCATAACACTGGACTTCTCATTTCTTCATAGACCAGCCCATGGGTCGCGTCCACCAGGAGAATTTCTCTCCTTCTCGCACATCCAACCCTAAAAATACTTTTCTCTCTTTATCCTCATCCCGCACAAGCCAGGGAGAATTCCTCTCCTTCTTCCATTTCTCTTCACCGCAGACGACCACGTTGGAGCAAGGATGATCTACAGCGACGGTGTTGAGATGGCGCGACAGGCGGCGTTCGTGGTGGCTCACAGCGGCGCTCGTGGTGGCTCGTGGCGGTGAGATTGGCATTCTTCTTCTTCCCTCTTCTCTTTTTGGTTATATTCTGGTTGTAGGGAAGAGGATGCGAAATCGACGGAGTAGGCGTCTCAGAGGCAGAGGCGACGAGAGCACGACAAAAGTGTGCTGGAGGAGCGGCGGGACACAACGATTGAGAAAGTTAGGGTTTTTAGTGTGGGGAATTTCTTTTTGGGGATCCGGTGAGGGTTGTTGATGGTTGCGCCAGTGGAGTAGGCTGTGTGGAATGGATTGGCAGAGGCGCATGGTGATTCTTACAAAAGCTCTGTTATTTTTTTTTGTGTTATTTTGGGAGCGATTCTTACAAAAGCTTTGTTATTTAACTCCACAAATGGATATTTACATTGAAAGTTAAGACAAGTAATTTACTATTTTTTAACTTTTTTTTCCTTAACTCTATGGCCAAAGGAGATCCTGGTCTGCTGTTGTCAACAGAGGAGAGTCCAAAAATTCAGCTTGGGAATTGTTTGAATCCCATGCAAAGGGGGAATCCACTGTTATCGATGTTGACAAATTGCCATGGACAACATTGGACACTTCAGCATTCAAACTGTGGCCACTGGTACCACCAACATTTTGCACCTGTTGCTGGTTTTTGCTTTCTATATAACACACATACATGTTGTTGCCAAAGACATCCTTGTCCAAACAAATCCTTCCATCAAAGAAACTATCATTATACACTTGAGTCTGAACAGTTTGCAAATGTTGGTTTTGGCCTACAAGACATGGAACATTCATGTTGTGCATCCCCATGTCCCCAACAGTAAAAGTCTGATTTTGATTAGTGCTGATGTTGTTGATGGATGACAAGGCTGGACTGTGAAAGGGATTGAATCACGTTGGACCATCCAAATGCATATTGAAAAAAAAAACGCTATTGCCTCGGTTATCAAGGAACCGAGGCATAATCCTATCTCGTTTTAACCTGGTTCAGAACCGAGGCATAAAGCCTACCTCTTTTTACCTCGTCCGTATATGCCTCGATTTCAGAACCGATGCCTATAAGCAAAATTAACCGATGCAATTTCCCCTTACTGTACTAGTGTCATTCAGAAAACCTAGAGACCTAGAGTGTCTGTTCCGAACGAGGCAACCAAAGGAGGGATTTGTCTCCTCCGCCCACTCACGCACACGCGCCGCCACCTCTGTCGAAACCGACCGCTGAGAGTCGCGGCCCAAGGTGTCGCAAGCACCGTTGCTCACCGCCGGGATCATCACCGGCCACAATGCCAGGCCCTCCTTTCCTTCTCTTCTTCTCGCGTTAGAGAAGCTCTCTTGCTCCTCCGTCAATTGCTGCTTGAGCAATCCCGACTGCCTCGAACCAGGGCACCACCAGCGCCATAGGTCACGACCAAGGTCACCACCAGTCATCGTGTCGACATCTTCCACCGCCACGACCAAATCCACCTCTACCCCTAAAACCGTCACCGTCGTAGCCACTCATGAAACCGCCATCGCGCCTACCACCTCTAGGGGTCCCATAGTTTAGTTATCAGAGAATACAACCACAAAGGCTTGCCAAGACAATGTTTAGGGGTTTAGGGTTGTGTGTCGGTGTTAGAAGGAAGAATGAAAGGTCAAGCCCATAGGGACAGTGGCTAATCATGATAGGGTTATGAGGACATTACGGTACCCAAGCAGCCGAGTCAAAATAAAAGTATAATATCATGGAGAAACATGGATTCGGATACACAACAACAACAATCTGGACTAGCAAGCAGGAACAAAAATGCTAGCTCTTATAATGAAACAAAGACTCATACATATAAGAGCGAACAAAGAACAATGGCAATAAGCTGGAGTTGTAAGACTTACCTCTATGTACTGCTTTCGCTTTTGTGCTATGCTTGTAATCGCCGGTCAATGCTCCTTGCTTCTTCTCTATGGTCTTGTATTGTTTCTTTTGTTGTAGGTGAAAGACCGTAAAAGGTTAATGATGATGGTGTAGGAAGTGAGGGGCCTCTAAGAGTTTGGGGTTAGGCTGTGGTAATGAGGTGCGCGATAGGTGGAAGCAAGAAAATGAATCGTGATGATGTCATTCAAAATGGCTCTCCCCCCTGATTCAAAAATGTTTCTCCTGTAGCCAACATTTCTTTCTTTCCCTGCTCTCTCAACGTGACTTTGTGTTTTTGCTTTCCTGTTGTAGGCGTTGTTGTGGGTGCAAGAGAGTTGTGGTGACCGCGAATGGTTGGTAGCTGATACCGAAGGTGAAGAGAGTTCTCCCGAGTTTTTTTTTTCTTTTTGGCTCCTGTAATGAGGTTTGTAA
>NW_025912507.1:0-30777 GCF_018835915.1 Vigna umbellata
GTTATTTTTGAACTTATCTCACAACCAACTTATTGGTCACATTCCACAAAACATTGGTAAGATGGGATCATTGTTATCCATTGATTTCTCAAGGAATAAACTTTCTGGTGAAATCCCTCCAACCATTACAAATTTGAACTTTCTAAGCAATGTAGACTTGTCTAATAATCATTTGAATGGAAAAATTCCAACAGGAACTCAGTTACAAACCTTTGATGCCTCCAAATTTATTGGCAACAATCTCTGTGGTCCACCACTACCCGTCAATTGCAGCTCCAATGACAAAATTCATAGCTATGAAGGGAGTGATAGGCATGGGGTGAATTTGTTTTTTATCAGTATGACAATTGGTTTTGTCATGGGATTTTGGATAGTGATGGGTCCTTTGTTCATTTCAAGATCATGGCGTCATACCTATTTTCATTTTCTTGACAATGTGTGGTTCAAACTTCAGTATATTTTCTGATGCATGCAATATCATTGTATAATGTTCCTGAAAAATAAAGTTGTCATCAGACAACCAACTTTGTTGCTTTTATTTCTAGTTCATTTTTGTCTTTTGTTTGATTTTTAAGATTTGAGAGGTTATGTAAATTCTGATAATGGATTCAAGTAAAAGAATCACGTACATTAAATTTATAATAGATATATTGTAGTTAATTTTATGACATAAGTAAGATAAACGTCAAACAATATGGATTTAAATTAAACTACTCTGGTGGAAAATACTAGAAGCTGGGGATAATTTTGAAGTTTTAACTTGGTAAAACTATTTTAAGGCAAGAGAAGTTAGAAATATTGTCTAGCATGTGTTTAGGTTTATTCAGTATGTTATGATATATTTGATATATGTATGCTTTTATATATCTTTTTCTATCTTTTTTCGTTAGTCAGTATTATATTATGTGAATTATTGTAGTGTAAATTTCTTGTTATATACTTTGATTTTATTTATTTATATTTTAATTATTTGAAGTTATTAGTTATATTGATAAAAGCTATGATGGTAAAACCTATTTTGAGTAATCCTCATGAGTTAATGGAATGAGATCTTAAATATTAGAATATGCGATAAAATCCTATTTTTTTCTTTTAATTTTAACCATTTGATGGATCTATAATTTTTACACATAGTCCATAACACATATTTTTTCAATTTGACCGTTATGATTGATCCATAACACATATTTTTTCAATTTGACCGTTATGATTGATAATTAGAGGTATGTGGTTAGCAAAATAACTTTCACAATTTTGAGAGAAACCTCAAAGTCATTTTGTTTATGTTTATTTGAAATTGTCTCACTAAAACCCTCATTTCTACTTTATTAACCATGGGATTGACTTGAAACTTTTTCACATGGTTTGTAACACATATTTCTTCAACCATTAGGATCTTTCATTAGAGGTTTGTGATTAGAGAAGTCAATTTCACAGTTTTAGGGAGTTGAACATAATATTATTATGTTTTTTGAGTTGTTTCTGTAAAATCTCTATTTCTAATTATTTAATCCTTGGATCGAGTTGAAATTTTGAAATATATTCCATGAAACCTGATTTTGTATTTTGACTGTTGTGCTTGAGAATTAAAGGTCTATAGTCACAGAAATTATTTTCGCATTTTTTAGAGAAATTTGAATGTCACTTTGTTTTTGTTGTTTTGTGTTTGTAACACGTAGTTCTTTACTTTAATTGTTGGAATTGTAAGTTAGAGGTATTTGGTTGGAGATATTTGTCTTATAGTCTCAATCTTAAAAAAAAATTGTTGTTAGAACTTCAACTATGAACTTTTGTTATAAATATTGTGGTAGAGTAAACTATGCAAATTCTTATGTGGTACTATGAATTGTTGTACTTATAGGGTGGAAGTAATACTTTGATGTGAAGTAATACTATAGTTTCATCAGGATTTACTTTAAAATCATAATCACTCCATTCATGAAAAGATTTACTAGCATTCCGACAATCGGGATGCACTGCTCGTTCCCCAGACATGTCGCAATGAGAATTTATCCCCTGATTTGTTGCTTTACCGCATAACAAGCAAACACATTTTCTTCAAAAACCCTAATGAAACATCTTACTTCAACAATTGAAAGCAACAAATAGCGAAAAGAGAAATTGGAATTGAAAGAACATATATTACAAGTGAAATCGAAATAGAGGAATCTGTTGTTGCTTAATGTTGGGTTGCAAAAAGTTTGTAATTTTAATTTTTTGTATTTTAAAAAAATTATAATTAAGTGAACTAGCGAGTCAACCCGTTTAACCCACCAATCCGTGATGGGTCGAGCCAGGTTTGAATTTTTTTGGCTTGCTAATAAATGAACCGGGTTAAGTTGACTCACTAAGTGATCAACCCGTGGTGGGCTGGGCCGGGTTGGACTGGGCCGAGTAGCCATTTTGACCGCACTACTTTTGAATGTGAACATTTTGGAAGTAGAATTTAACCCATTAAATATGCACACTACAATGATTAATGTCTTCATTTCCTCCATTTTTTCTATGGTAATGGGGAACCAATTTTCTAACCCGTAAAATACAGCACTATAATTTAAAGTCTTTGATACGTTACCTTATTATTAATTAGCTAATATTTAATTTAACCTATCAAATGTGCACACTACAATGATTATTTCCTCCATTTTCTATGGTCATGGGTGAACCAATTTCCTCCATTCTTCTTTGCTACAGCTTAGAAAAAAAAGAGATGTGGCAACATAATAATTGAAATATAAATAAATAAGATCAAAGTATATAACAAGAAATTTACACTACAATAATTCACATAATATTGTTATGTGAATTATTCAATTAGGCGAAAAGCATATTTGTATCAACATAATAATAATACACCAATGTTTATTAGTCTAAAAAGATATAATTTATAAAATCTACCAAACATTCAACAACAAAATTAACACATAAATATCCATCTATGGTATGAAATATTCAAATTAAATTAACAAATATGTAAATGCAATAAAACATTCATCCTACTTCCAAAGAAAATCAAATATATATCCACATTCATCATACAATAAAACAAAGATAAGTTTTCCCATACATTGGTCAATCCTAAAGTTTTATCTACACTTCCAAAAGTCACAAATCTTCTTTTGCACTAACGGTTTGTGTTGCTCTTTCTCTTCTCTCCCACAAGTCTCTCTCCTATGTTTCTCCTTTGATTTTGAGTTTTTAGGGTTTCTAAACACATATATCTTCCTTTCTCTATATGTTATTATTTATAAATCAACTCTACTCTATCTTTAATATTTTATCTCTTATTATATCTCATGTTTTCTAACCTTTAATTGTTTTATTTAATCCAACTCTTTTACTTCCTACACCCCCTAATTCAATTTTTGCACCTAATTAATAAAATGTAAAAGACCCTTTTACCCCTAGGTAGAAATATAAATATAATCAAAAAAATTAACATAATAATTATGTCTTAATAAATATGTAAACATAAGATCATTAATTACCAAATAGAAAGACGAAAGTCTCAGAACTAACATATTTTTAATACCCATATTTTCTCGGATCTTACATTTAATGTACTAATGATCTTAAAGAGGTGTCACGTGTTAGAGATTTTTTTTAATTTTTCTAAAATTTTAAATTCTTTTTAAAAATAAAAAATATGTCAAGTGTCAAGTTGGTATCGTGGGCCATTGGCAGTAGTAGTATGATGGGCTAGTGACAATACATATTTGGTCCCTATACGTGGGCCAATATCACGCTTCGTGTCAATGCCTTACTCTCAATTTGGTCCTTATATTTTTATTTTTTTCTCAATTCAATGCCAATTCTTTTAACAATCAATCAATTTTGTTCCTCTTCAAATTGAAATCAAATTTAATTTTTGTATAAATGTTACACAAATATTTTTATTAAAATTAAAACATTTTTATTAAATATTTTTAACAAAATTAAGTTTATTTATATTTATATTTTACATTAAAATTTATTGTTGTTGTTGTATTTATATAGATATTAATTATTAATCTTAAGAGAGTGGATGATGAATATTATGTACGAAGTAAAGTTAATTATTTTATTGATTTTGTATTATATGAAGGTGATATAATATGTTGAATATGGATTGGAATTGTTGAATCTTTTATCGTTGGAATTATGGATAATATTAACTGGCTTAAGTATAGGATGTCATGATTTGCATTGATCATGTACCATCAAGATTCTATAATTTTAGTAATACAGACAAATACTTTCATAAAATGATGAATAATTACAGTAATTATTGTAATATTACATTATAAAAGAAAATTAATATAGTGAATAATCAAGAATGATAAATAATAAATTATTTGACAGAATATTTGATTGTCTGCCTACTTCTCCTTGCATTTTTGTGAATGTAATTTCCATCTAGAAGGGATAATGTATTTTTTTAAATGTGAGCAAGAGAATCAAGTGGAGATTCCTGTATAAAATCTTAAGAGACGGTAATGGGATAAAATCTTGAGAAGGATGAACGCAACTCCGAAACATCCTGTGCATAATATTTTTTAACTTAAAATTAAGAGTTGGTAGCACCTGAGAAGGTTGAATGCAGCTCTGAACCATCTCTGTATAATATTTTATAATTTAATATTAAGAGTCGTTAGAATGTGACAACGTTGAACGCATTTATGAACCATCCTATGCATAATATTTTATAATATAAAATTAAGAGTCGGTAGAACCTGATAAAGTTGAACACAACTCTCAACCATACTGTACATAATATTTTATAATTTAAAATTAAGAGTCGGTTCAACCTGACAAGGTTGAACGCAGTTCTGAACCATTATGTGCATAATATTTTATAATTTTTATAATTTAAAATTAAGAGTTGTTAGAACCTGACAAGGTTGAACGCACCATAATATTTTATAATTTAAAATTAAGAGTCGTTAGAACGTGACAAGGTTGAAAGCAGCTCTGAATCATCCTGTGCATAATATTTTATAATTTAAAATTAAGAGTCGGTAGAACTTGACAAGGTTGAACGCAACATTGAACCATACTGTGCATAATATTTTATAATTTAAAATTAAGAGTCGGTACAACCTCACAAGATTGAACACAACTCTGAACTCATAGTGTGCATAATATTTTATAATATTTATAATTTAAAATTAAGAGTGGTTAGAACTTGACAAGGTTGAGATATGGGCATAATATTTTATAATTTTTATAATTTAAAATTAAGAGTGGTTAGAAGCTCACAAGGTTGAACACTGCTATGAATCATCCTGTGCATAATATTTTATAATTTAAAATTAAGAGTCAGTAGAACCTGACAAGATTGAACGCAGATCTGAACCATACTGTGTATAATATTTTATAATTTAAAATTAAGAGTCGGTAGAACCTGACGCAGCTCTCAACCATAATGTGCATAATATTTTATAATTTTTATAATTTGAAATTAAGAGTAATTAGAACGTGAGAAGGTTGAACGCAACTCTAAACCAAATATTTTACTCACAAAAATACATGTTAAATAAAATATTCAATATTTTATTTTTATAATAAGATGCAATTAGAACCTGATTGAATAAAGTTAACTTGTTTAAATATATGATTCTCGTTTATTTCTTTCATACATTCTCATATAATAGATTACATGAGGAAACTAAATATATTTGATATCATTTTCTGCATTATTTTCTTCTCAGAATATCATAATTTGATAGGTTGGACTACTTCCATTTTTCTTTCTATAATTTTCTAACTTACAATTATGGACGAGGAATAGGAAATCCATGCGAATAAAAACACATTTAAAGTGTAGAAAAGAGTTTATAAAACATTACTATAATTAAATATAACTTTTGCTGTGTGTTCAAATTTTATGAATATTGGTGTTCAAATTTTATGAATTAAAAAAATTGAAATAAAGAGCATAATACTTACCAAAATGAAAATAATGAAAAGAAAAAAAAAAGGATTGGAAGAAGAAAATTGTAACATATAAGTAAACCAAATGACAAAAAGACAGAGAGTTTTGAATGCCAACATTTTGTGTGGACGAACAATTCAAACACTACGATCACTAATGTCTTTATTTCGTCCATTTTCTATGGTAAATGGGTGAACCAATTTTCTAACACGTCAAATACAACAAACACTAATAATTCAAAGTCTCTCTGTCATAATCGTTTTTTTCTTCTACACATGTGAAAAATAGATAGAAGCTTTGAAAAATAAAAATCATAGTAAACCAGAAATGTAAAATCTACACATGCATTTTAAACAAATAACTTTTTAAAACAATTGATAATGAAAACAAAATTTGAAAAAAGAATTAAAAAATATCTTTATAGTTAGGTATTTGTATGAGTTGTATATTTATTATTCTGTCCTACATGTCATACAGTTTAGATTATAAGATATTATTCTGTCCTACATTTATGACTTGGTTATTCTCATAATCGATGTAATAGGATTCTAACATTTCTCTAGAAAGACATGTCTGGTTTTCTAGAATGGGTTGTACTACTTCCATTTTTTTTTCTTTTTATGTTATTTATGTGTTTAATTTTCTAACTCATGAAATGGACGAGGAGTAAGAAATCCATATAAACTTAAAACACATTTAAAGTGTAGAAAAGATTCAATGAAATTTATAAAAAGAAGAAACAAAAACAAATACCTTTAAAAATGTAGGGAGAGATAATACATTTAATGTGAACTTGAGTGTTTGTTTCTAAAGAGTCTTTGAAAATTGATTTTAATATTAATTTTAAAAAATAATTCTTCGTTGTCTATTAATTAGGGAAGAAATAATAATATCATCAAAATGCTTTAATTTAGTTAATTGTAAAACTATTTTGATTGAATAATGTTAAGTTGTTTAAATATATGATTCTCGTCGATTTCATTCATACATTTTCATATAATATGTTTTTATGTCAAGTTTTAGTCTGTTACACTGCCTCCTTAATATATTTTAAGGATTGTTAACAACTATTTTTAATAACTTTTTTACAACGTATCTACGTGGCTCGTGTTATCACTTTATTGATCAGCTTGAATTTAATTTTAGAAAAATATTTAAAACAAATCAATCACAAATTATTACATATACATGTTCTCAAAATGTTATAAAAAAAATTGTTAGAAGAACTTTTTTTCATGTTTTAATTCACCCGGCTATTCTAAAATAATAAAAAATAATCGCTGTTGTGAAGTAATAGTTAAAAAAGAATGAGTCAACCAATGAGTTGGTTTTTTTATAGCCAAGGTCTCTCAAATTTTGAATACATTATTTTAATTGAATAAAGTTAACAACTTATTTAAATATGTGATTCTCATTTACATTTCCATATAGTACATTACATGAGAAAAATCAACATCTCGATTTCTAATGGATTTGACTTTAAAAGTCTTTTGATTTGAATTTCTGCATTTCCTTCCCCCCATGTGCTAATTTCATAATTCATAAATTGGGTTGGACTACTTCCATTTTTTTAAATTGACAGATTTGGAATAGAATATACAAAATATGTTACCCTTCTCACAAGTCAATTTGATTTTATACTTTTAGTGTAAAAAAATTTATTTGTTAAATAGATAACGTATGTATTTTTCCTACTTGTTAAAATTGATAGACAGATGCTTATGCAGAACCCATAACTGCTTCTTTCTAATGAAAACAACACTTTCTTCTTTATATTAGCTTTTGTGTAAAAATGACTTCCTCCTTTTTCATCCTTCTGTTTCTTTATTCACTTTCTATGTCAACCTTTGGTATGTGCAGAGGGACAGTGTGCATTGGAAGTGAGAGAGAGACACTGATGAAGTTGAAGCATCATCTCATAGATCCTTCAAATAGACTTTCTTCTTGGAATGCTTCTGTCAATCCCAATTGTTGCCATTGGTATGGAGTTCTCTGCAACAACGTCACATCCCACGTTGCACAGCTTCACCTCAGCACTCCATTTCCTTCTTCCTCTCTCGATGAGAACCTGATAGATGAAACTTACGAAGAAGTTTATGAAGAAGCATACAAAGAGTATAGTAGAAGGGCATTCCGTGGAGAGATAAATCCTTGTTTGGTTGATTTGAAGCATTTGAATTACTTGGATTTCAGCGGCAATCTATTTGATAGGAAGCCAATTCCTTCTTTTATTGCAACAATCACTTCCTTAACTCATCTCAACCTCTCTCATGCTGGATTCATGGGGAACATTCCTCCTCAGATTGGAAATCTATCCAATTTAGTCTACCTTGATTTCTCTTATGCTGCCAACGGAACAATTCCTCCTCAGATAGGAAATCTCTCCAACTTGCTCCACCTCGACCTCAGAGGATATTATGCNCGCACCATAATATTTTATAATTTAAAATTAAGAGTCGTTAGAACGTGACAAGGTTGAAAGCAGCTCTGAATCATCCTGTGCATAATATTTTATAATTTAAAATTAAGAGTCGGTAGAACTTGACAAGGTTGAACGCAACATTGAACCATACTGTGCATAATATTTTATAATTTAAAATTAAGAGTCGGTACAACCTCACAAGATTGAACACAACTCTGAACTCATAGTGTGCATAATATTTTATAATATTTATAATTTAAAATTAAGAGTGGTTAGAACTTGACAAGGTTGAGATATGGGCATAATATTTTATAATTTTTATAATTTAAAATTAAGAGTGGTTAGAAGCTCACAAGGTTGAACACTGCTATGAATCATCCTGTGCATAATATTTTATAATTTAAAATTAAGAGTCAGTAGAACCTGACAAGATTGAACGCAGATCTGAACCATACTGTGTATAATATTTTATAATTTAAAATTAAGAGTCGGTAGAACCTGACGCAGCTCTCAACCATAATGTGCATAATATTTTATAATTTTTATAATTTGAAATTAAGAGTAATTAGAACGTGAGAAGGTTGAACGCAACTCTAAACCAAATATTTTACTCACAAAAATACATGTTAAATAAAATATTCAATATTTTATTTTTATAATAAGATGCAATTAGAACCTGATTGAATAAAGTTAACTTGTTTAAATATATGATTCTCGTTTATTTCTTTCATACATTCTCATATAATAGATTACATGAGGAAACTAAATATATTTGATATCATTTTCTGCATTATTTTCTTCTCAGAATATCATAATTTGATAGGTTGGACTACTTCCATTTTTCTTTCTATAATTTTCTAACTTACAATTATGGACGAGGAATAGGAAATCCATGCGAATAAAAACACATTTAAAGTGTAGAAAAGAGTTTATAAAACATTACTATAATTAAATATAACTTTTGCTGTGTGTTCAAATTTTATGAATATTGGTGTTCAAATTTTATGAATTAAAAAAATTGAAATAAAGAGCATAATACTTACCAAAATGAAAATAATGAAAAGAAAAAAAAAAGGATTGGAAGAAGAAAATTGTAACATATAAGTAAACCAAATGACAAAAAGACAGAGAGTTTTGAATGCCAACATTTTGTGTGGACGAACAATTCAAACACTACGATCACTAATGTCTTTATTTCGTCCATTTTCTATGGTAAATGGGTGAACCAATTTTCTAACACGTCAAATACAACAAACACTAATAATTCAAAGTCTCTCTGTCATAATCGTTTTTTTCTTCTACACATGTGAAAAATAGATAGAAGCTTTGAAAAATAAAAATCATAGTAAACCAGAAATGTAAAATCTACACATGCATTTTAAACAAATAACTTTTTAAAACAATTGATAATGAAAACAAAATTTGAAAAAAGAATTAAAAAATATCTTTATAGTTAGGTATTTGTATGAGTTGTATATTTATTATTCTGTCCTACATGTCATACAGTTTAGATTATAAGATATTATTCTGTCCTACATTTATGACTTGGTTATTCTCATAATCGATGTAATAGGATTCTAACATTTCTCTAGAAAGACATGTCTGGTTTTCTAGAATGGGTTGTACTACTTCCATTTTTTTTTCTTTTTATGTTATTTATGTGTTTAATTTTCTAACTCATGAAATGGACGAGGAGTAAGAAATCCATATAAACTTAAAACACATTTAAAGTGTAGAAAAGATTCAATGAAATTTATAAAAAGAAGAAACAAAAACAAATACCTTTAAAAATGTAGGGAGAGATAATACATTTAATGTGAACTTGAGTGTTTGTTTCTAAAGAGTCTTTGAAAATTGATTTTAATATTAATTTTAAAAAATAATTCTTCGTTGTCTATTAATTAGGGAAGAAATAATAATATCATCAAAATGCTTTAATTTAGTTAATTGTAAAACTATTTTGATTGAATAATGTTAAGTTGTTTAAATATATGATTCTCGTCGATTTCATTCATACATTTTCATATAATATGTTTTTATGTCAAGTTTTAGTCTGTTACACTGCCTCCTTAATATATTTTAAGGATTGTTAACAACTATTTTTAATAACTTTTTTACAACGTATCTACGTGGCTCGTGTTATCACTTTATTGATCAGCTTGAATTTAATTTTAGAAAAATATTTAAAACAAATCAATCACAAATTATTACATATACATGTTCTCAAAATGTTATAAAAAAAATTGTTAGAAGAACTTTTTTTCATGTTTTAATTCACCCGGCTATTCTAAAATAATAAAAAATAATCGCTGTTGTGAAGTAATAGTTAAAAAAGAATGAGTCAACCAATGAGTTGGTTTTTTTATAGCCAAGGTCTCTCAAATTTTGAATACATTATTTTAATTGAATAAAGTTAACAACTTATTTAAATATGTGATTCTCATTTACATTTCCATATAGTACATTACATGAGAAAAATCAACATCTCGATTTCTAATGGATTTGACTTTAAAAGTCTTTTGATTTGAATTTCTGCATTTCCTTCCCCCCATGTGCTAATTTCATAATTCATAAATTGGGTTGGACTACTTCCATTTTTTTAAATTGACAGATTTGGAATAGAATATACAAAATATGTTACCCTTCTCACAAGTCAATTTGATTTTATACTTTTAGTGTAAAAAAATTTATTTGTTAAATAGATAACGTATGTATTTTTCCTACTTGTTAAAATTGATAGACAGATGCTTATGCAGAACCCATAACTGCTTCTTTCTAATGAAAACAACACTTTCTTCTTTATATTAGCTTTTGTGTAAAAATGACTTCCTCCTTTTTCATCCTTCTGTTTCTTTATTCACTTTCTATGTCAACCTTTGGTATGTGCAGAGGGACAGTGTGCATTGGAAGTGAGAGAGAGACACTGATGAAGTTGAAGCATCATCTCATAGATCCTTCAAATAGACTTTCTTCTTGGAATGCTTCTGTCAATCCCAATTGTTGCCATTGGTATGGAGTTCTCTGCAACAACGTCACATCCCACGTTGCACAGCTTCACCTCAGCACTCCATTTCCTTCTTCCTCTCTCGATGAGAACCTGATAGATGAAACTTACGAAGAAGTTTATGAAGAAGCATACAAAGAGTATAGTAGAAGGGCATTCCGTGGAGAGATAAATCCTTGTTTGGTTGATTTGAAGCATTTGAATTACTTGGATTTCAGCGGCAATCTATTTGATAGGAAGCCAATTCCTTCTTTTATTGCAACAATCACTTCCTTAACTCATCTCAACCTCTCTCATGCTGGATTCATGGGGAACATTCCTCCTCAGATTGGAAATCTATCCAATTTAGTCTACCTTGATTTCTCTTATGCTGCCAACGGAACAATTCCTCCTCAGATAGGAAATCTCTCCAACTTGCTCCACCTCGACCTCAGAGGATATTATGCTGAATATCTATTTTATGAAAATGTTGATTGGTTGTCAAGTCTTTCCAAGCTTTGTTATCTTGACTTGGGGAACATTCAGTCATTTGGAGGAGACATGGCAATTCCTTCTTTTCTTGGCTCAATGACCACTTTAATTCATTTGGACCTCTCTGATTCTGGATTTATGGGCAACATTCCTCCCCAGATTGGTAATCTTTCCAATTTGGTGTATCTAGACCTAAGTTATGTTGTCAATGGAACTATTCCCTCTCAAATTGGAAATCTTTCCAACTTGCTTTACCTTGATCTTCGAAGTGGTTATTCTCTTGGAAATGATGATTGGTTGTCAAGTCTTTCAAAACTTGAATATCTTGATTTGGGAGGTACAAACCTATCCCAATCGTTTGATTTTTCCCACATTCTGCAAGCTCTTTCTTCTTTGATGCACCTACAATTGTCAGGATGTACACTGCCTCCATACAATCAACCATCCTTTCTTAACTTCTCGACTGTCGTCACTCTTGATCTTTCCTATTTTTCAACAATTTCTTCGGTTCCAAAGTGGGTATTTGGACTGAAAAATCTGGTTTCTCTTTCTTTACATGATAACCACTTTGAAGGTCCAATTCCTTATGGACTTCAAAACCTCACACTACTTGAAAATCTTAACTTGTGTGGAAATTCATTCTCATATTCTATACCTGATTGGTTTTACAGTAGTTTTCCTAATCTAAAGATCTTGGACCTATCAAGAAACAACTTAGAAGGGACTATTTCTGATGCCCTAGGAAATGTGACTTCTCTACTTTCACTTGATCTGTCAAACAATCAACTTGAAGGTCCGATTCCAACTTCTTTTGGTTATCTATGCAACTTAAGGGTAATACATTTCTCACATCTCAAAGTCAACCAGCATATTAATGAAATTTTAGATATTCTTACTCCTTGTATTTCCCATGGACTCAGAACGCTTGATTTTCAAAGCTCTCAACTTTCAGGCAATCTTTCAGTATCACTTGGAAAACTTTCATCACTGAGATATCTTTATTTGTCCAACAATCAACTTAGTGGAAATCCATTTGAAAGTCTTGGATCACTTTTTAAATTGTCATATCTTGATATTGATTATATTATAACTGCTTTGAAGGAGTAGTCATGGAAAACCATTTCCCAAATCTTGTGAGCTTAAGTCATTTTTCTGCAGCAGGAAACAATTTGACTTTAGAAGTGGGTCCCCATTGGCATCCTACTTTTCAACTTACTTATTTGGATATGAGTTCTTGGCAGTTAGGTCGCAACTTTCCTTCATGGATTCAGTATCAAGACAAACTTGAGTATATAGCGATGTCTAACACGGCGATTTTTGATTCTATTCCTCATTGGTTTTGGAAAGCATTTTCACAAGCTGATTTTCTAAATCTCTCTCATAATCATATCCATGGTGAGCTTGGGACTACATTAAAGAATCCAATATCTATCCCAATTGTTGATCTAAGTGCAAATAACTTTTGTGGCAAACTTCCCTCAATTTCAAATCGTGTGGGTGTGTTGGACCTTTCAAGCAATTCATTCTCTAAATTCATGGACGATTTTTTATGCAAAAATCAAGAGAAGCCAATGATTTTAGAAATTCTCAATCTTGCATCGAATAACTTATCAGGGGAAATACCCGATTGTTGGGGAATTTGGCCATTTCTATCGGATGTAAATTTACAAAGCAATAATTTTGTTGGGGAAATTCCCCAATCCATTGGTTCGTTGACAGAGCTAACATCTTTACGCATCCGCAAAAGCTTGCTTTCGGGAACATTTCCTACAATTTTGAAAAAGAATAACAAGTTGATTTTGTTGGATCTTGGAGAAAATGATTTTTCAGGAAGAATTCCAAGTTGGGTTGGAGAAAGTTTTCTAGATATGAAGGTTCTTATCCTGCGGTCAAATAGATTTTATGGTCATATTCCTAATAAGATTTGTGATATGAGTCTTCTTCAAGTGTTAGACCTTGCACAAAATAATTTGACTGGAAACATACCTACTTGTTTTAATAACTTGAAGGCCATGACACAGATGAACAAGAGTACAATTCCTCTTATCTATTCTTCTATTATAAATTATTCACAGTATAATAAGGTCACCGTTCTTCTTTGGTTGAAAGGAAGAGGAGATGAGTACGGAAAAATTCTCGGGTTGGTAACAAGCATTGATTTGTCAAATAACGAATTATTAGGAGAAATACCGAGAGAAATCACAGATCTAAATGGTTTGTTATATTTGAACTTGTCTCACAACCAACTTATTGGTCACATTCCACAAAACATTGGTAACATGGAATCATTGTTGTCCATTGATTTCTCAAGGAATAAACTTTCTGGTGAAATCCCTCCAACCATTTCCAAATTGAACTTTCTAAGCAATGTAGACTTGTCTAATAATCATTTGAATGGAAAAATTCCGACAGGAACTCAGTTACAAACCTTTGATGCCTCCAAATTTGTTGGCAACAATCTCTGTGGTCCACCACTACCCGTCAATATTGCAGCTCCGATGACAAAATTCTTAGTTATGAAGGGAGTGATAGGCATGGAGTTAACTTATTTTTTGTGGGCATGACATTTGGATTTGTGATGGGATTTTGGATAGTAGTTGGTCCTTTGTTCATTTGGAGATCATGGCGTTATGCCTATTTTCATTTCCTTGATCATGTGTGGTTCAAACTTCAATACNTCAAATACAACAAACACTAATAATTCAAAGTCTCTCTGTCATAATCGTTTTTTTCTTCTACACATGTGAAAAATAGATAGAAGCTTTGAAAAATAAAAATCATAGTAAACCAGAAATGTAAAATCTACACATGCATTTTAAACAAATAACTTTTTAAAACAATTGATAATGAAAACAAAATTTGAAAAAAGAATTAAAAAATATCTTTATAGTTAGGTATTTGTATGAGTTGTATATTTATTATTCTGTCCTACATGTCATACAGTTTAGATTATAAGATATTATTCTGTCCTACATTTATGACTTGGTTATTCTCATAATCGATGTAATAGGATTCTAACATTTCTCTAGAAAGACATGTCTGGTTTTCTAGAATGGGTTGTACTACTTCCATTTTTTTTTCTTTTTATGTTATTTATGTGTTTAATTTTCTAACTCATGAAATGGACGAGGAGTAAGAAATCCATATAAACTTAAAACACATTTAAAGTGTAGAAAAGATTCAATGAAATTTATAAAAAGAAGAAACAAAAACAAATACCTTTAAAAATGTAGGGAGAGATAATACATTTAATGTGAACTTGAGTGTTTGTTTCTAAAGAGTCTTTGAAAATTGATTTTAATATTAATTTTAAAAAATAATTCTTCGTTGTCTATTAATTAGGGAAGAAATAATAATATCATCAAAATGCTTTAATTTAGTTAATTGTAAAACTATTTTGATTGAATAATGTTAAGTTGTTTAAATATATGATTCTCGTCGATTTCATTCATACATTTTCATATAATATGTTTTTATGTCAAGTTTTAGTCTGTTACACTGCCTCCTTAATATATTTTAAGGATTGTTAACAACTATTTTTAATAACTTTTTTACAACGTATCTACGTGGCTCGTGTTATCACTTTATTGATCAGCTTGAATTTAATTTTAGAAAAATATTTAAAACAAATCAATCACAAATTATTACATATACATGTTCTCAAAATGTTATAAAAAAAATTGTTAGAAGAACTTTTTTTCATGTTTTAATTCACCCGGCTATTCTAAAATAATAAAAAATAATCGCTGTTGTGAAGTAATAGTTAAAAAAGAATGAGTCAACCAATGAGTTGGTTTTTTTATAGCCAAGGTCTCTCAAATTTTGAATACATTATTTTAATTGAATAAAGTTAACAACTTATTTAAATATGTGATTCTCATTTACATTTCCATATAGTACATTACATGAGAAAAATCAACATCTCGATTTCTAATGGATTTGACTTTAAAAGTCTTTTGATTTGAATTTCTGCATTTCCTTCCCCCCATGTGCTAATTTCATAATTCATAAATTGGGTTGGACTACTTCCATTTTTTTAAATTGACAGATTTGGAATAGAATATACAAAATATGTTACCCTTCTCACAAGTCAATTTGATTTTATACTTTTAGTGTAAAAAAATTTATTTGTTAAATAGATAACGTATGTATTTTTCCTACTTGTTAAAATTGATAGACAGATGCTTATGCAGAACCCATAACTGCTTCTTTCTAATGAAAACAACACTTTCTTCTTTATATTAGCTTTTGTGTAAAAATGACTTCCTCCTTTTTCATCCTTCTGTTTCTTTATTCACTTTCTATGTCAACCTTTGGTATGTGCAGAGGGACAGTGTGCATTGGAAGTGAGAGAGAGACACTGATGAAGTTGAAGCATCATCTCATAGATCCTTCAAATAGACTTTCTTCTTGGAATGCTTCTGTCAATCCCAATTGTTGCCATTGGTATGGAGTTCTCTGCAACAACGTCACATCCCACGTTGCACAGCTTCACCTCAGCACTCCATTTCCTTCTTCCTCTCTCGATGAGAACCTGATAGATGAAACTTACGAAGAAGTTTATGAAGAAGCATACAAAGAGTATAGTAGAAGGGCATTCCGTGGAGAGATAAATCCTTGTTTGGTTGATTTGAAGCATTTGAATTACTTGGATTTCAGCGGCAATCTATTTGATAGGAAGCCAATTCCTTCTTTTATTGCAACAATCACTTCCTTAACTCATCTCAACCTCTCTCATGCTGGATTCATGGGGAACATTCCTCCTCAGATTGGAAATCTATCCAATTTAGTCTACCTTGATTTCTCTTATGCTGCCAACGGAACAATTCCTCCTCAGATAGGAAATCTCTCCAACTTGCTCCACCTCGACCTCAGAGGATATTATGCTGAATATCTATTTTATGAAAATGTTGATTGGTTGTCAAGTCTTTCCAAGCTTTGTTATCTTGACTTGGGGAACATTCAGTCATTTGGAGGAGACATGGCAATTCCTTCTTTTCTTGGCTCAATGACCACTTTAATTCATTTGGACCTCTCTGATTCTGGATTTATGGGCAACATTCCTCCCCAGATTGGTAATCTTTCCAATTTGGTGTATCTAGACCTAAGTTATGTTGTCAATGGAACTATTCCCTCTCAAATTGGAAATCTTTCCAACTTGCTTTACCTTGATCTTCGAAGTGGTTATTCTCTTGGAAATGATGATTGGTTGTCAAGTCTTTCAAAACTTGAATATCTTGATTTGGGAGGTACAAACCTATCCCAATCGTTTGATTTTTCCCACATTCTGCAAGCTCTTTCTTCTTTGATGCACCTACAATTGTCAGGATGTACACTGCCTCCATACAATCAACCATCCTTTCTTAACTTCTCGACTGTCGTCACTCTTGATCTTTCCTATTTTTCAACAATTTCTTCGGTTCCAAAGTGGGTATTTGGACTGAAAAATCTGGTTTCTCTTTCTTTACATGATAACCACTTTGAAGGTCCAATTCCTTATGGACTTCAAAACCTCACACTACTTGAAAATCTTAACTTGTGTGGAAATTCATTCTCATATTCTATACCTGATTGGTTTTACAGTAGTTTTCCTAATCTAAAGATCTTGGACCTATCAAGAAACAACTTAGAAGGGACTATTTCTGATGCCCTAGGAAATGTGACTTCTCTACTTTCACTTGATCTGTCAAACAATCAACTTGAAGGTCCGATTCCAACTTCTTTTGGTTATCTATGCAACTTAAGGGTAATACATTTCTCACATCTCAAAGTCAACCAGCATATTAATGAAATTTTAGATATTCTTACTCCTTGTATTTCCCATGGACTCAGAACGCTTGATTTTCAAAGCTCTCAACTTTCAGGCAATCTTTCAGTATCACTTGGAAAACTTTCATCACTGAGATATCTTTATTTGTCCAACAATCAACTTAGTGGAAATCCATTTGAAAGTCTTGGATCACTTTTTAAATTGTCATATCTTGATATTGATTATATTATAACTGCTTTGAAGGAGTAGTCATGGAAAACCATTTCCCAAATCTTGTGAGCTTAAGTCATTTTTCTGCAGCAGGAAACAATTTGACTTTAGAAGTGGGTCCCCATTGGCATCCTACTTTTCAACTTACTTATTTGGATATGAGTTCTTGGCAGTTAGGTCGCAACTTTCCTTCATGGATTCAGTATCAAGACAAACTTGAGTATATAGCGATGTCTAACACGGCGATTTTTGATTCTATTCCTCATTGGTTTTGGAAAGCATTTTCACAAGCTGATTTTCTAAATCTCTCTCATAATCATATCCATGGTGAGCTTGGGACTACATTAAAGAATCCAATATCTATCCCAATTGTTGATCTAAGTGCAAATAACTTTTGTGGCAAACTTCCCTCAATTTCAAATCGTGTGGGTGTGTTGGACCTTTCAAGCAATTCATTCTCTAAATTCATGGACGATTTTTTATGCAAAAATCAAGAGAAGCCAATGATTTTAGAAATTCTCAATCTTGCATCGAATAACTTATCAGGGGAAATACCCGATTGTTGGGGAATTTGGCCATTTCTATCGGATGTAAATTTACAAAGCAATAATTTTGTTGGGGAAATTCCCCAATCCATTGGTTCGTTGACAGAGCTAACATCTTTACGCATCCGCAAAAGCTTGCTTTCGGGAACATTTCCTACAATTTTGAAAAAGAATAACAAGTTGATTTTGTTGGATCTTGGAGAAAATGATTTTTCAGGAAGAATTCCAAGTTGGGTTGGAGAAAGTTTTCTAGATATGAAGGTTCTTATCCTGCGGTCAAATAGATTTTATGGTCATATTCCTAATAAGATTTGTGATATGAGTCTTCTTCAAGTGTTAGACCTTGCACAAAATAATTTGACTGGAAACATACCTACTTGTTTTAATAACTTGAAGGCCATGACACAGATGAACAAGAGTACAATTCCTCTTATCTATTCTTCTATTATAAATTATTCACAGTATAATAAGGTCACCGTTCTTCTTTGGTTGAAAGGAAGAGGAGATGAGTACGGAAAAATTCTCGGGTTGGTAACAAGCATTGATTTGTCAAATAACGAATTATTAGGAGAAATACCGAGAGAAATCACAGATCTAAATGGTTTGTTATATTTGAACTTGTCTCACAACCAACTTATTGGTCACATTCCACAAAACATTGGTAACATGGAATCATTGTTGTCCATTGATTTCTCAAGGAATAAACTTTCTGGTGAAATCCCTCCAACCATTTCCAAATTGAACTTTCTAAGCAATGTAGACTTGTCTAATAATCATTTGAATGGAAAAATTCCGACAGGAACTCAGTTACAAACCTTTGATGCCTCCAAATTTGTTGGCAACAATCTCTGTGGTCCACCACTACCCGTCAATATTGCAGCTCCGATGACAAAATTCTTAGTTATGAAGGGAGTGATAGGCATGGAGTTAACTTATTTTTTGTGGGCATGACATTTGGATTTGTGATGGGATTTTGGATAGTAGTTGGTCCTTTGTTCATTTGGAGATCATGGCGTTATGCCTATTTTCATTTCCTTGATCATGTGTGGTTCAAACTTCAATACTTTTTGTAATGTCAGTACAATATCTAATGTGGTGAAAAATAAAATTATAAAACATGGAAGTTAATTTGGATTATTTATACTTGTTCAAATGTATTGTTTGATCTATTTTAATTTATAGATGGTTATAATTTAATTCTCAATAGCAAGATTCGAAGGTGTACCAGGGAGTACCGGGCGCCGTACGGAAGGATGCTCGAGTAGGCGGCCATCCACCCGTTTCGGTGCCCACGTCACCCAAAGGACTAAATGCCCGTCCGCCCAAGTGGATAGAACCTCTGTTTGTAAGAAAAACTTTGAAGAACTCACATGGAATTCTATCACCACAAGATAACCCCGCACTCTCTACACTCACAAAAGGTGTTCGTCAAGAGAAGGCCGAGAGACGAAACGTCTGGAAAGTATGTATGGCCACTGCGTCAAATCTGTACCAGAGTGCCGGGTGCCGTACAGAAGGACGCCCATGTAAATGCGCGTCCGCCCAGTTTAGTGGCCCGAGTCATCCAAAGGGCCAACGACCGCCCGCCTTCCCCGACATTGGAGGCTTGGAAGAGTACCTATTAAATAAATGTGAAGGATCGAATAGGGTAAGGCGGACGCCCATATCACGCGGGCGGACGCCCGTACCTCGTTAACCGGCCAAATGGCTAATCGTTGTGACTTAGGTAAATTAATCTGGTCTGGAGGTAAGTAGAAATTAGAAGCTATTGGGCCATTTTGGGCCGTGATTAACTTTTCACTAATCCCAAGCCCATAGCAAAAACTATAAATACAGGTCCACGGTGAGTGGTAGAGAGGTTACATTGAATGCACATTTATTGCTATCCCTGAGAAAAGCCATTGCTTTGAAACTGACTTTGGCATCGGAGAGTCTTTTGCAGGTCTCCGCCCCTCAGGATTGAGAGGAGAGCTAAGCCTTGAGGAGAGGACCCGGCACCGAAGCAAGACCACAGGAGAATTTGGAGACTTGGAGCAACACGGCCCTACACATCCGAAACATTTGGCGCCCACCGTGGGGCCGTGTGATTTCAACAACCCAATGGTGACCACGAGAAACATGAGTGTGGACGACCCCGTTGAGATGATCCGAGCCCTGCAGCAAAAAATGGACGAAATGCAACAACGTCACGAGGACGAACTGACGGCCGTAAAGGCCGATTGTGAAGCCCGGATAGCCCGGGAGGTTGGAAGGGCGGATGGAGGAGAGGAGCGAGCGAAGGATAAAGGAAAGGCGGCGGCGGAAGAACGCACGCCTCAAGACACCGAGCGTGATAGCACCTGGAGGCCTACCGGGTCTGAGGCGGAGGGAAGTAAAGTTAAATCGGTGCACGCTGAGAGCGCCGCCGAGGACGGACGAATGATAGTAAAGTCGGAACCCCCGTCCACTTTATTACTCCCATTCACCCAAAACATAATGAACGTCCAAATTTCGGAACAATTTGTGGCTCCACAATTCAAGATGTATAATGGGACGACGGACCCCGAGTCCCATATAAAGACGTTCTCAAATGCAATGGCATTCAGAACGGGCAATGACGCCATTTGGTGCCGAGCGTTCTCGCTCTCGTTGGAGGACGAAGTAGTGGAATGGTTCAACGCCCTCCCTCCCAATTCCATAGAGAACTTTGTTGGGTTGAAACAACTATTTGTCAAACAATTCGCGGCAAGTAGTGCCCAAGACTTGACTGTCTTCGAATTAATGACCCTCAAGCAAGGGAAGGATGAAACACTACGGACGTTTATGGATAGGTACCAAAAAACCGTCCGGCGCGTGAAAAGTTTGACGCCAGAACTCGCTCTCCACTATATCTTACCGGCTCTCAAACCAGGGCCGTTTAAGGATAGTGTCTGCAGGCGAGCACCCAAAACGATGGAGGAGCTGAGAGAGCGAGCGGCAGACGAAATAAGGGTGGAGGAGATGAAGCTCTCGTACAAGAGGGAAAACCAGGAGGCCAGGGGAGAAAGAGCGGACGGTGGTAAGCCCGCTACCTCGGCGGGAAGACCGTCCGGCCCTAGGCACAAAGAACAGAAAAAGGGACCTCGCTTCCAGCAGTACACTCCTCTGAACACCTCAAGGGAGAAGATTCTAAGGGAGGCGCTTAGCGCGGACCTGATACGGGAGCCGGAAGGGTGTCCAACTCCGAAGGGAGCAGACGGAAGCAAGCACTGTGCTTATCACAAGAATATGGGTCACACCACTGAGGAGTGCGCGGCCCTTAAGGACAAAATAGAGGAGCTCATCCGGGCGGGAAAGCTCCAAGGGTACATCCGTTATGAGCGCCCTCCAAAACAAGCCGACCGGCCTGTCCAGCGATCGGCTTACCGTTCGAACAGGCCGAGGAATTCAAGGACCGAGCGACCTCGCTCAGAACGCCGGCCCAGCCGCAGCCGCAGCCGAAGTCGAGAACGTCCCCTGCGGGGACACATCAACACAATCTCTGGAGGGTTCGCGGGGGAGGATCATCCTCTTCGGCTCGTAAGCGTCATATACGAGCCCTCCAGTCGGTACATGTGGTGGACCAGCCACGTCGCACCATGTCGCCCGTCACTTTCTCGGACGAAGATTTCCACGCACCTGATCCCGATCAGGACGACCCGATGGTCATAACCGCCGAGATAGCGTGGTACGGAATCAGCAAAGTCCTGGTCGACCAGGGAGGTTCGGTCAACATCCTTTACTGGAAAAATTTCCTGCAAATGGACATCTTAGAGGACCTTATCGTCCCGTATGACGGGCAAATAGTGGGGTTTGCGGGGGAAAGGGTTGATACCAGAGGATATTTGGAGTTGAGGACGAGGTTGGGAACCAGCCGTTCCAGTGAGGAGGAAAGGGTTCGATATCTGCTGGTCGAGGCTAACACCTCGTATAATGCATTACTCGGACGGCCATGCTTGAACGCGTTCGGAGCAATTGTCTCGACGCCCCACCTCACGATGAAGTATCCCTCCGAGAAGGGAGCTATATGCACTGTTCGGGCGGACCAAAAGACGGCCCGAGAGTGCTATGCTGCGGGATTGAAGTTGCATACCCGTCAATCGAAGCTGAGGGCGGTCGGTTCGGAGGTGGCCATGGCGGATCTCGATCCCAGGACGAACACGGAGGATCGCCTAGAACCTATGGGAGAAACCCAACCTGTTTTAATAGGAAGGGATCCTACCCAGACGACCGTCATCGCCAGAGAAATGAATCCTGGCTTGGATAAGGAGTTGAGGGCAATCCTATGGAAAAATAGTGATTTATTTGCCTGGACGGCGGCCGACATGCCTGGGATCCATCCCGCGGTCATGTGCCACAAACTCTCACTCTTCAAAGACGCTCGCCCGGTCGCACAGAAGAAGCGGAGGATGGGCGAAGATAAACGAGAGGCCGTTCAAGAGGAAGTGAGGAAATTGATGGAAGCTGGGTTTGTCCGAGAGGTCACATATACTACGTGGTTGGCTAACGTAGTAATGGTGAATAAAGCAAGTGGGAAGTGGCGCATGTGCACTGATTACACGGACTTGAACAAAGCTTGCCCCAAAGACTCTCACCCCCTACCCAGCATAGACGCCCTGGTTGACGGCGCATCCGGGCATCGGNCGGTTCGGAGGTGGCCATGGCGGATCTCGATCCCAGGACGAACACGGAGGATCGCCTAGAACCAATGGGAGAAACCCAACCTGTTTTAATAGGAAGGGATCCTACCCAGACGACCGTCATCGCCAGAGAAATGAATCCTGGCTTGGAAAAGGAGTTGAGGGCAATCCTATGGAAAAATAGGGATTTATTTGCCTGGACGGCGGCCGACATGCCAGGGATCCATCCCGCGGTCATGTGCCACAAACTCTCACTCTTCAAAGACGCACGCCCGGTCGCACAGAAGAAGCGGAGGATGGGCGAAGAGAAACGAGAGGCCGTTCAAGAGGAAGTGAGGAAATTGAGGGAAGCTGGGTTTGTCCGAGAGGTCACATATACTACGTGGTTGGCTAACGTAGTAATGGTGAAGAAAGCAAGTGGGAAGTGGCGCATGTGCACTGATTACACGGACTTGAACAAAGCTTGCCCCAAAGACTCTCACCCCCTACCCAGCATAGACGCCCTGGTTGACGGCGCATCCGGGCATCGGGTTTTAAGTTTCTTGGATGCTTACTCCGGGTATAACCAGATACCCATGTATGGGTCGGACGTCGAAAAAACGGCGTTCATCACGGAGAAAGCTAATTTCTGTTACGAAGTAATGCCATTTGGCCTGAAGAACGCGGGGGCGACATACCAACGCCTGATGGACAGGATCTTCCAGGAACAGATTGGCCGGTGCATGGACGTGTATGTGGATGACATGGTAGTCCGGTCCTCGGATGGAGAGGAACACATTAGGGACCTTGAAGAGGTGTTTCGCCAGGTAAGGAAATTCGGCATGCACCTAAACCCGGCCAAGTGTACATTTGGGGTTGCTGCCGGAAAGTTCTTGGGCTTCATGTTGACATCCAGGGGGATTGAGGCCAACCCGGACAGGTGTGACGCGATACTGCAAATGCAAAGTCCGGCTACCCTTAAGGAAATCCAAAGACTGGTCGGACGCCTCACCGCCTTGTCGCGATTTATCCCCAAGCTGGCGGAAAGAATGAGACCTGTCCTGCAGAAACTGAAGAAAGGAGCCGCCCAGTGTGGGACGACGAGTGCGAACGAGCGTTTCAAGATGTAAAAACCATCCTTGTCAACCCGCCGGTAGTGAACCGCCCGGTAGTCGGAGGAGACTTGCACATTTTTCTGGGGGTATCAGAGACGGCCATTAGCGCCGTGTTGATGCAGGAACAGCCTCAAGCGAGGCTAATTTACTTTGTGAGTCGAACGCTCCTAGACGCCGAAACCCGTTATCAACGGGTAGAGAAGGTGGCGCTGGCCTTGTTAAACGCGTCTCGAAGGCTCTGCCCTTACTTCCAAAGTCATCAGGTCATAGTCAGGACCGACTTCCCTATTTCCAAGATCCTCAGAAAGCCGGACTTAGCCGGACGGATGGTGGCATGGGCGGTAGAGCTCTCAGAATTCGGCTTACGGTACGAGCCGAGAGGGTCGGTCAAAGGCCAACACTTTGCGGATTTCGCGGCCGAGCTACCACCGTCCGGCCAGGACGAGTGGAACTTGTATGTGGATGGAGCATCAGGTCGATCGATCAGCGGGGCCGGCATCGTCCTCGAAGGCCCCAATGGATTCTTACTGCAACACTCCCTGATCTTCAAGTTCAAAGTATCAAACAATCAGGCCGAGTATGAGGCCCTGGTGGGCGGCCTTGGGCTGGCGAAAGACATGGGGGCGAGGAAGATAACCTGCCGGACAGACTCAGAACTAGTCGTAGGCCAAATGAATGGCCACTTCCAAGTCCGGGAGGAGCGTCTATTGCGGTATTACCAACGAGCAACAGAGCTCGCAAAAGCGTTCGATAAGGTTGACATACAACACATCCCCAGGGAACAAAACACGAGGGCTGACATACTGTCTAAGCTCAGTTCGGGAAAAGAAAAGGGACAGTTGACTACTGTCGTGCGGCAAGTCCTACTTCAGCCTTCAGTGGAGTGTCCGGCAGTGTCCGGCGGAGGACAAGATTGGCGCACGGAAATCAGAGAAGTCATGACCCGCCAGGACGAAGGACTGACGGTAAGACCGAGCGAAGCCAAGAAGGTCGCTCGGTATCTTGTGGTGGGGGACGACTTGTATTGAAGAGGATTCTCCTCCCCCCTCCTTAAATGCTTGGGAGAGGCAGAAGCGCATTACGTTATGGACGAACTCCACAATGGCATTTGCGGCCTTCATACAGGTTGGCGAACGCTAAAAGCCCGGCTACTGAGAGCCGGATATTACTGGCCTACCATGGAAGCAGACGCCAGGGCGTTCGTCAAAAAATGCATCCGTTGCCAAGAGCATTCCAACAACTCCCACCTACCGCCGTACGCATTACATTCGATCTCATCCCCCTGGCCGTTCGCCCAATGGGGTATGGACATCGTAGGACCGTTCCCAGTAGGGCGGGCTCAGAAGAACTTCCTTCTGGTGGCGGTGGATTACTTCACCAAATGGGTAGAGGCCGAGCCCCTGGCAACCATCACGGCCGCCCAGGTCCAGAAGTTCTGCTGGAAGTTGATATGTCGTTTCGGCCTCCCTCGATCTATCATTACGGATAACGGCCGGCAGTTTATCGACAAGAAACTCGCCGAATTCTTCAAGGGATTGGGGATTAAGCACGTTACCAGCTCAGTAGAGCACCCCCAGACGAACGGGCAAGCAGAAGCGATGAATAAGACCATAGTCTCGGAGCTTAAGCGACGTTTAGGAGAAAGGAAGGGAGCGTGGGTGGACGAGTTACCCGAAGTCCTATGGGCGTATAGATGCACGCCTCACGGAACCACAGGCGAAACCCCCTTTAACTTAACTTATGGTACTAATGCCATGTTGCCAGTCGAGCTGGGCGAACCGTCGTTCAGGCGACAGGTTGAAGACTTACACCTCAACGACCAAGAGCTAAGAATCGAACTAGATTCTCTGGACGAACGGCGAGACCGAGCGGTATTGAGGGCCGAAGCATGCAAGCGCATGGTTGAAAGAAAATACAACTCTAAAGTCCGGCCAAGGAGCTTCCAGGAAGGGGACCTGGTGTGGAGAAAAGCGGGTGACGCCCGTCGAAACCCAGCGCATGGAAAGTTTGCCGCCAAATGGGAAGGGCCGTTTCGAATAATGGAGGCCCTAGGAAACGGGGCGTACAGGTTGGAACGGATGGACGGACGCCCCATCCCCAACACTTGGAACGCCACGCACCTAAAATTTTATTTTAGCTAAATTCTACATGTTGATGACATGTACAGTTATTTCATATGAATGAATGACAGGATATTTCTCATGCAACAGTAATTTCATTCTGCAAAGACTAGGTTGGCAAAGGGTCTTCCATCGGGGACCGTCCGCCCCATAAAGACCAAGACGAAAGTTTTTCTCCGGGAATAACTTAGAGTGTTCTTCCGGGAACAACTCTCAACTAGGGACCGTCCGCCCCATAAAGACCAAGACGAAAGTTTTCCTCCGGGAATAACTTAGAGTGTTCTTCCGGGAACGACTCTCAACTGGGGACCGTCCGCCCCATAAAGACCAAGACGAAAGTTTTCCTCCGGGAATAACTTAGAGTGTTCTTCCGGGAACAACTCTCAACTGGGGACCGTCCGCCCCATAAAGACCAAGACGAAAGTTTTCCTCCGGGAATAACTTAGAGTGTTCTTCCGGGAACAACTCTCAACTGGGGACCGTCCGCCCCATAAAGACCAAGACGAAAGTTTTCCTCCGGGAATAACTTAGAGTGTTCTTCCGGGAACAACTCTCAACTGGGGACCGTCCGCCCCATAAAGACCAAGACGAAAGTTTTCCTCCGGGAATAACTTAGAGTGTTCTTCCGGGAACAACTCTCAACTGGGGACCGTCCGCCCCATAAAGACCAAGACGAAAGTTTTCCTCCGGGAATAACTTAGAGTGTTCTTCCGGGAACAACTCTCAACTGGGGACCGTCCGCCCCATAAAGACCAAGACGAAAGTTTTCCTCCGGGAATAACTTAGAGTGTTCTTCCGGGAACAACTCTCAACTGGGGACCGTCCGCCCCATAAAGACCAAGACGAAAGTTTTCCTCCGGGAATAACTTAGAGTGTTCTTCCGGGAACAACTCTCAACTGGGGACCGTCCGCCCCATAAAGACCAAGACGAAAGTTTTCCTCCGGGAATAACTTAGAGTGTTCTTCCGGGAACAACTCTCAACTGGGGACCGTCCGCCCCATAAAGACCAAGACGAAAGTTTTCCTCCGGGAATAACTTAGAGTGTTCTTCCGGGAACAACTCTCAACTGGGGACCGTCCGCCCCATAAAGACCAAGACGAAAGTTTTCCTCCGGGAATAACTTAGAGTGTTCTTCCGGGAACAACTCTCAACTGGGGACCGTCCGCCCCATAAAGACCAAGACGAAAGTTTTCCTCCGGGAATAACTTAGAGTGTTCTTCCGGGAACAACTCTCAACTGGGGACCGTCCGCCCCATAAAGACCAAGACGAAAGTTTTCCTCCGGGAATAACTTAGAGTGTTCTTCCGGGAACAACTCTCAACTGGGGACCGTCCGCCCCATAAAGACCAAGACGAAAGTTTTCCTCCGGGAATAACTTAGAGTGTTCTTCCGGGAACAACTCTCAACTGGGGACCGTCCGCCCCATAAAGACCAAGACGAAAGTTTTCCTCCGGGAATAACTTAGAGTGTTCTTCCGGGAACAACTCTCAACTGGGGACCGTCCGCCCCATAAAGACCAAGACGAAAGTTTTCCTCCGGGAATAACTTAGAGTGTTCTTCCGGGAACAACTCTCAACTGGGGACCGTCCGCCCCATAAAGACCAAGACGAAAGTTTTCCTCCGGGAATAACTTAGAGTGTTCTTCCGGGAACAACTCTCAACTGGGGACCGTCCGCCCCATAAAGACCAAGACGAAAGTTTTCCTCCGGGAATAACTTAGAGTGTTCTTCCGGGAACAACTCTCAACTGGGGACCGTCCGCCCCATAAAGACCAAGACGAAAGTTTTCCTCCGGGAATAACTTAGAGTGTTCTTCCGGGAACAACTCTCAACTGGGGACCGTCCGCCCCATAAAGACCAAGACGAAAGTTTTCCTCCGGGAATAACTTAGAGTGTTCTTCCGGGAACAACTCTCAACTGGGGACCGTCCGCCCCATAAAGACCAAGACGAAAGTTTTCCTCCGGGAATAACTTAGAGTGTTCTTCCGGGAACAACTCTCAACTGGGGACCGTCCGCCCCATAAAGACCAAGACGAAAGTTTTCCTCCGGGAATAACTTAGAGTGTTCTTCCGGGAACAACTCTCAACTGGGGACCGTCCGCCCCATAAAGACCAAGACGAAAGTTTTCCTCCGGGAATAACTTAGAGTGTTCTTCCGGGAACAACTCTCAACTGGGGACCGTCCGCCCCATAAAGACCAAGACGAAAGTTTTCCTCCGGGAATAACTTAGAGTGTTCTTCTGGGAACAACTCTCAACTGGGGACCGTCCGCCCCATAAAGACCAAGACGAAAGTTTTCCTCCGGGAATAACTTAGAGTGTTCTTCCGGGAACAACTCTCAACTGGGGACCGTCCGCCCCATAAAGACCAAGACGAAAGTTTTCCTCCGGGAATAACTTAGAGTGTTCTTCTGGGAACAACTCTCAACTGGGGACCGTCCGCCCCATAAAGACCAAGACGAAAGTTTTCCTCCGGGAATAACTTAGAGTGTTCTTCCGGGAATAACTCTCAACTGGGGACCGTCCGCCCCATAAAGACCAAGACGAAAGTTTTCCTCCGGGAATAACTTAGAGTGTTCTTCTGGGAACAACTCTCAACTGGGGACTGTCCGCCCCATAAAGACCAAGCTGGCGGAAGTGTTCCTCTGAGAATCACTCGGCTAGGTCGGGTAATAAACGTTCAAACGAACCCAAAAGTTAAACGATACCGTCCGCCCGAATAAGGACCGGACTATGAATGGAATTTCAATTAATTTTATAAGGGAAACACCCCCACCAAAAGAATTAAATGCGCGAATAATGAAACATACGAAATTATAAGAGAACCCTTGTGTATTAATCACTCGCGCTAAAACGCGCCCGGATTTACAAAAGGACCGCCCGGCCAACCTCTGGACAATCCAAGACGTTGGGCGGGCGGCCACATGATACACATCAAAAAACAAAAATAAAAGAAATCCTAACTATCTCCCCCGGCACCGGCCTCCTCGGTCGGCTCATCCTCCTCGGCAGCATTCAGATCCACCAGGACGCCATCAAAAACGTCCTTCTCAATATCAACACCAAGAGAATACGGCTCTGGAATGCCCGCCAAAAGGGACACTTGGCGAAGGGCTTTGTTGAAACCCTCCTCATGCTCAAACATGATTGTCGACTCCAACTCAGCGATTTTCTCATTGGCCTTGGCAACATCAAGAGTAAGCGCCTCGTTTGCTTTGGTGCGCTCGGCCTCGGCCTCCCTTAGGCGGGTTACCTCCGCCTTCAGCTGATGCCCTTCCTCGGTCAACCGGTCTCGCTCAACCTGGGCGGCTGTCAAGCTTTCAGCAGCCTCGTCCCGGGAACTCTCGAGGTCGGCCTCCAGCTTCTCAATCCTCTTATCGTAATCTTCTTGAGCCAGGACCATCTGCTCCAAGGTTAGCTGAAGGAGGGCCGAGTTTTTCTTTTCTGCGTCGAGCTCGGCGCGAACCTCCGCCACTCCGGGCGATCAGCAAACTCCTTTAGATACCAGGCTAGGGCGGACGTCCGGGTAGACATCTCCAACATGGCGTTCGTCAGCTCTAACTCAGAAAGAGGCTCAATGAGCGCCCGTTGGGAGGAGCTCATATGGAACTTAGCTCGACCGCTCATGCTAAACTCCGGGCTGAAGATGCCGCCCGGCAAGGGAACGGCCGGGACCTTCTCCCGATCTTTCTCCTTGTCTTTGCCCTTGCGGGCCTTCTTCGAAGATGAGCGAGACGAGGAGCCCTCCTTGTCTTTACGTCCCTCAGCAGCGTGATCTTTTCTCTTGCGTATCAAGGGATCAACGGAGGCAGTGGCCGCCTCTGATGACGGGTCCACTTGGACGGCCCCCAATTCTTGTCGGGGATCGGGACCCGGCACTTTGATGCCTGAACCCCCGGTCTTATCAGTAGGGGGGACTCCTACCTTCGGAGCTAGACGTATAGTCGGATGGCGACCGCCCGAAGAAGATCGCCCTGCAGGGGGAGGAAGGGGCACGTTTGGAACAATCATCGGCCGAGCGGTCGACGAACTGGCCCCAGACTTCTTCCGAGTGGCCACGAAGTTGGATTTGCGGGGACCCGGAGTCGTCATCAGTGCTGCAAGAAACAGAGCAATTCAGAAAAATTAACGTCAGTATACGAAAGACAAACACACTCAATATAACAAGACCATACCGAACGCCTTTTGTCCACAATCCTCAAGACTAAGGCATTCGACCAAGTGACGGGCGGAGATTCGGCGGGAGAGGGCATTTATGGTACGCACGGCCTCTAGGTCGGGCGCTGTTAAGGCCCCTATGGAAGTCGCCTTTATTCGTCGGGGGTCTCTCGTCCAGTAAAACGGGAACAGCGGCTTCCCTTCACCATCATAAAATTCATGGCGGCCGGCATTGTCAATGATTATTTTGAAATAATGCTGTTTAAAATTTTTGAAGGAATCAGAGAAGGGGCGGAACAGGGTCCTATCCCGAACTAACGTGAAGGATACCCAACTGCCAGAGGGAGAAGGGCGGACTTCGAAATAATGAAAGAAGACCGGAGTGGTAGGAGTGACGCCCACGGCCAGGCACATCGCCAGAAACGCCTGCACG
>NW_025912508.1:0-14517 GCF_018835915.1 Vigna umbellata
AAACGTCCGTCACCTAGGACGGACGTTCATAACTTTATAAACGTCCGTCTCGGGCAGGGACGGACGTTCAAAAAGCATGTCTTTGTTCAGCCTATTAAACGTCCGTCACCGAGGACGGACGTTCAGAACCTTACGAACGTCCGTCTCGGCCAGGAACGGACGTTCACAAATGCACATGATTTTCACTGTTGAGCTATTAAACGTTCGTCACCTAGGACGGACGTTCATAACATTATAAACGTCTGTCTCGGGCAGGGACGGACGTTCAAAAAGCATGTCTTTGTTCAGCCTATTAAACGTCCGTCACCTAGGACGGACGTTCAGAACCTTACGAACGTCCGTCTCGGCCAGGAACGGACGTTCACAAATGCACATGATTTTCACTGTTGAGCTATTAAACGTCCGTCACCTTGGACGGACGTTCATAACTTTATAAACGTCCGTCTCGGGCAGGGACGGACGTTCAAAAAGGTACACGGTTTTCACTGTTCAGCCTATTAAACGTCCGTCACCTAGGACGGACGTTGAGAACATTATAAACGTCCGTCTCGACAACGGACGGACGTTCAAAGGGCTGACACGTGTTCACAGGGGTTAACTAAAACGTCCATCTTCCAAAGACGGACGTCTATAATATTATACACGTCCGGCTCGACCCAGGACGGACGTCTATAGTTCCACTTATTTACAAATATGCCACCGGTCAATTATATACGTTGGGGCGTTTGTGGACAGACGTCTAAGGTCACGATTGAAGATCACCAATATCTATTGGGAAAAAAACATTAAATAATTATTTTAAATATTGATATACAAAACTAGTTTTTTTAACTCGAGGAGTTGATTACGTATATGCAATGTCCATTATCCAGATAATTACTCATAATTAATTAAACCTACTATTCATATCTTTAAAATATTAATCAAACTCTAAAAATAATTAAATTAAAACATTAATTTATGCAAAGCTAATCCATATATTATTATTTTAAAAATTACGGTAGTTATTATTATTATTATCATCATCATTATTTAAAACATGAAATATATATATATATATATATATATATATATATAATAAAAATATTATATCTTTTTGTAACATTTACATTCATGAAATTTGTTTTTATTATTTTATTAAATATCAATATTTTCAAATTTTCATCATTTATCCTAAGCAAATAATAATTAAAGAAAAAAAATCTTAGAATTACTTACATTGTCTGAATATGCATCCTTAGATATTATTCTTTANCCCCCCCCCAACTACGTGTTTGACCTATGTCTCAAACCCCATTTGGTCCTTGAGAGACGACCTAGGAGTCACTTCCTAGTCTATACTGCATTCTTATTTGCACATCAAATTTGTATTGGCCGCGACAGCCCCATCAACCTCGTGAATACCTTGTCCGAATTCAATTTAGGTAGCTCAAACCTTGAAGCCTTACTAGGATCACAAAGAAGTGTTCCAAACAAGCAAGGAACTGGCTATACCGGTAAAAGTAGTAAATTGAATACTAGAAAATTCACTGACATTAGCAAACCCTTATCCATAGCATGCTTTTACTACAACAATATTGATCGTCTTTCCAAGGCTTTCTATTATGAAAATTTTGGTGTACCTAAGGGTAAATTTAAATGGATTCCTAAGGAATCACCACAGTCACTTAACATTAAAGGACCTAAATTCGTATGGGTACCTGCATCCAAGCCTTTCAACTATTTTGCAGGTGACTTATCTAAATTGAAGGTGTCTATGCTCAAGGTGAAGTGCAAAGTTGAAGTATATCTCACAATTCAAGTGCTCATAACACCTTGAGGACATCAAACTCGGTAGCAAACCTTGGTATTGGTAAAACATGCATATTTCTCATTTTGCATAAACATTTTGATTTGTGAGATGAGTGCTTGTTGCTAGATATAAATAGGTTGAGTGAAAATATGCAAAATAACCAAATATGTGAGTTTTAATCAGTTATATAAATAGTTTAATCAATTAGACATTCTTCTCTTTTTTGCTGAAATTGTGTATTGTTATTGTGATAATCGATTACATTAAAAATTTAATCGGTTAAATTAGCTTGAGATTTTTTTTTTAATTTCAAATAGGTTTCCCTCTTCCTTTAATCAATTAGATTAAAACCCTAATCTGGTAAATTGTTCCTCCCTCTTTCTATTGCTTTAAACCTTGATTCGTCTTGTTTTGAAAACACCCATGGCATCAACTTCTAAGCCTAAAAGAATCAAAAGAGTTGCTCGCAAGACTCGTCCTACATCTCCAAATGGTTGGATAAGTGATAAAGAGGCACAAACCAATTTCATCAGTTTCTGGAGATCAAGAAAGATCATTCCACACAAATACCTCAACCTCAACTTCTTTCGAAGAGAAGGGTTTATATTTCAATATTGGCTGATCATCAAGGACTAAAGACCTTTGTAGAACCAATAGGACCATGGTATCCTGATTTTATAAGGGTTTTCTATGCCAACTTGAAAATAAGTGATGGTACTCTTTATTCTAGGGTTAAAGGTGTAAATGTTAAGCTTGATGAAGATGGTGGGACTTCAATAGTTGAATTTCCCCCAGGGGGTGAAAAGACTCACTTAGTAATTGAAGGTTTACATAAGTTTTCTATCTATCAAGCATGTTAAAGGGATCCTAGACAACGTAGAGATTATTCACTTTATAGGACTGGGGTATGAAAAGGAATTATAGATTGTATGCATTTGTTATTGCGTGGATATTGCTTCCTAGGGAGAGTAATCATGCCCAATTGACTACTGAAGATATACGCCTCATTCACACCATGAAAGAGGACATTCAAACTGATTGGGCTATAGCAATTTTAGATAATATGACAAAGGTAACTAGGCTAGATGTTGTTAGTTTACCTTATGTTGTATTCATTTCCAAAGTCAAATAGCATGACAATATTAACTTCTCTGATGAAGCATTCTTGTACTACAACAAAAAGAACATGGTTGACAAGACTGCACTCCATCGTATGGCTTTAAGAAGTAGCAAAAATGGTTGGGCATTTAAAGATGAAATTCAAAATGAGGCTAAGGAAGTTGATCGAGCAACCACTGCTGCTGATCAATTTAGACCCAAGAATGAGTTTGAAAAATATATGGTGAGACAGATGCACGCCTTAATAAGCCATCATTCCATTTATCTATCCAAATTTGATAAGATTGATCAAGAAATTGCTGCTATCAGCAAAAATTAGGAATACAAAATTTGGGTGATGATTAAAGGGAAAATAATGAAACAAAAGGTGATGCAGCCATAAATGATCACAGTGGCAGTGAAGAAGAGGTAATGGAAATGAGGATCAAGAAGGAGATGCCATGGAGGAAGATGGCGAAGGGGAAGAAGAACACAAGGGAAACACAATAACCTAAGCTTCGAATACCAAATGATAAAGATTCATTTTAAAAATTAACAAATATGATGTTATAGTGATTAAGAAAACTCTAGGAAGATTCTCACTGGACATTAAGATAACCAAGGTTATATAGATGTAAATGTTCATTTCTGAGTTCAAGAGAAGAAAAGAATTCAATTAACATAAACAAGAATAAAAAAGCAAGTAATGTGGAATTGAAAGAAGCTTAAAAGTGAACAAAAGATGAAAGACTTGAAAGGGGATGGAGATGTGAGGAGGGTACCACGCCACTAAGGAGGCACTAACTTTCCACGGGTGATGCTCTCCTTCACTCCAAGTAGTGTTATCCTCCTCCAAGTTAAAACTAACTTTATCTACAAAACAAACAATCCAAATCAAAGGTTAACAAGTCAACTCAAGTCAAGTCAACAAGTCAACTTAACTCAAGTCAACGTAAAAAAAGTAAACATAAAACTAAATCCCGTAAAAAGAGATGAAGATGCTTACCTTCGAAACATATTTATTCTTTCTAAGCATGTGACTTCGTTATTGGTAGGATTAAGAACTCACTATAAAATATTAATGGTTTAATGTCTCCGTAGGTCCCTATTTTGGTCATGAATTTCAAATAGGTCCTCTTCATTTTCGGCGTATCAATTGAGTCCTTGTTTTTGTAAAATTGAATCAAATACAGGCCTGCCGTTAAATTGGACAAACGGCCGTTACAGTATTGGTTACGTGGCATTTAAAACGATTTTTGTATTAAATAATTGGTGTGCAGAGCTGTATATTCAGTTTTGGGTAAGGACAAAGTAGGAAATTTGAACATCAAATTGAATCCCAACTACACCTCAATCTTCATCCATTTCCTCTTCGACATCTAACGCCCACGGCCTCCAACACCCATCATCTTCATTCGCTCAATTTTTTTTTCCAAGCCTCTGCCCACTGTAACCATAAAAAACCCTCAACCTTTGACTACTCTCCACCCCTCGTAATTCCTCACCAAACCAGACTCAACCTCCAGAATCACTGCCCATTCAAATTTATCTGCATCAACATCAGCTTTATCCTCCCGCCATCGACTGCCTTCATTCCAGGGGAATCAGCAGCCACTTCTTCATCAACAGAAAAACCCGACTCTAAAGGGCAAGCATGGTGTAGCCGTCACCTGCAAAGGAGGGAGGCTTCGATGGGGGCGGCGGCCGTGAGCATAAACTGGCGGAAGCAAACCCCTCCCTGGGTTACCATTTTCGAAGCAAGAAGAGGGAGAAAGGGTAGTGACGCCGTGGCCGGTGGTGGCTCCGACGGAGGAGGCGGCGACCGATCTGGCAGGGGAGATTTGATTGTGTTTGTGGGAGATGGAAGAATGAAGAGAAGGCTGGCAGAACCCCTAATTTTTCTGCTAAAAAACATGGTGAAATGGAAGTGTAGTTGGGATTCAATTTGATGTTCAAATTTCCTACTTTGCCCTTACCCAAAACTGAATATACAGCTGTGCACACCAATTATTTAATACAAAAATCGTTTTAAATGCCACGTAACCAATACTATAACTGTCGTTTGTCCAATTTAACGGCAGGCCTGTATTTGATTCAATTTTACAAAAACAAGGACTCAATTGATACGCCGAAAATGAAGATGACCTATTTGAAATTCATGACCAAAATAGGGACCTACGGAGACATTAAACCTTTATTATACTATACAAATTTTAAAACAAATCAAGGTCAATAACTTTTTATTATGATTGTTATTATTAATATTATTCAAAAAAACTTGAGGATATCAAATTATCATACTTCAATAAAATTATGAAGGTTAAAAAGAATTAATTCTAAAAAGTTCTTTTAAATTAAAATTTTATTCTACTTTTATTTATTATGTTGACTTTAATAAAGAACTACATTATTTTATATATAGTATATATACTAACTCGTAGGGTACAGGTGCTAAATTAATGTTATTGGGACTGTGCCAAATGTATAGGTAGATGATTTCAATAATATGTATTCATATATTAGTATTTAATCAGGGATGACAAAAGGAACTAATGAACTAACGTGATTCGTTTATGGCCGGATCGACTTTCGTTCGTCAAAAGCAGGGTCGGGCTAACTTGTAATTTGAAAATAGGATGACATTTCCAGCCTGACTTTTTTGGAATTCAACTTCGCCACCTCTACTATCATATTAAAGATTTTGGGTGTAGGATTGAGTAACTCCACAAAATGTCTCTACAATTTTACTCCTTTGTTACGAGTACTTGTTTCAGTTTAGTCCAAGTTTTTATTTATCGCTTCAAATAGGATGATAGTATCTGAAAGACACTTCGATACTTAAGTCAGTAATTAGTTCAGATGGAAGTCAGAATAATATTCTTAAATTCACAATAAATATGATTATCTACCTTTTATCTTTGACTTCTATTTACAGTTTTTGAAATGGGTCTAAGATTAATAAAATTCTAATTACGGCTCAATCTCAGTCCATTATACTAATTGATACTTACTCTTAATCTCAACTCTTGACACCTTGAGAAGTACTTTGCTACTAAGACCACCGTTCGACCTTTACACAAGTATGACCGGACAACCTCATCTTCATTGTGTATGATTTTAGGGGTTGAAACGAGGTCGTCCAACCAACAATACACAATCCCCCCAAGCCCTAGGCAGCAATAGCTGACGTTGGGATTTGCCATAAATAGCTTAAGTTTATCTATCGCAGGGGTTGAGGGTCCGTCCGGCGAACTTTAAATGAGTGATTTTTGGTGGGAAAACACATGTCGCATTATCGTGTTCTACGCTTCTCGGGAGTGGTAAGGTCGTATGGTCCAGGCCGTTGATCGTGGCTGAGATCAACGGTAGTGATGCATTGACGATTTATCCAGATTTTTTCTATAAGTAGGAGAGGGGTGCCCTGTCATTTTCACTAATTCCTTTGTTTTCGCTCTTAATATCGTCCGGTCTTCTTTATTTTTTCTCCAGGTAATAATAAAATGAGCATCGTTCAACTTAGTTTGTTTGAGGAGTCATCGAGTAGAGGTGACGGGGGTTCGTAGGTGGAGGCGACCGACCTTCATCTCCAAGCTTTGTGTCTTCTTCTTACTTCGAGACAACCGAGTGGAGAAGTAGCTTAGACGCTAAGTTCCCCACTTTTAATGGTGAGAGGGTTATTTCTAGGACAACCATCAGTCTCCACGTGGGAGGAGTGGATGTGGATATTGAGGGAGAAATTCTCGTGGATGGTTTATCGGTCATCCATGATTATGACTCGGCGTCTCACCAGGTGGGGTCATATACATTGTGCTTCTAGAAGAAGAAAGATTTGGAATGGTGGGCCAACTGGTCATGTGTTGTATGATATGGGGAGGAGTCAACTTTCATGGTGATGTGCTCAGCCTTGGGGATAACCCCCACGACCCCCTTTTTCCTTCACTACTATCACATTCATCCCTTATTTCTAAGTGAAGATGGGTGTCCCTTATTTCTGTAGAAAAGAAGTGGTTGTTCAAACCTTATTATGACTCTTTTAAAGGTTTTAAGACTAAGTATTTCAGGGTCATAATAAAGGAATTTGGTCGGTCGGAGTTCGTGGATGAGGCTGGATTCCCTTTGTTCCCCTTTTATTAGACGAGGGATCCCCGCAAGATGTCGTTAAGATTATAAACAGTCTACCCGCTGCCTCTCCACCCGTGGCCTCATTGAATGCCTCAGACATGAGGAATTCGACGAAGTGGCGTTTCGTATGGTATTTTTCTTTTATTGTTTTACTTTGTGGTTCGATCTTAACTTGACCAAATCTGTGTCTTCTTTTCAAACATAATGTCTGTCCTACCCCGGGGAAGAACAACTTTTTTGCTTCGAGGAAGAAGATGGGTAGCTCGTCATCAAAGGCTCGAGACCCTCGGGCAGCATCCTCCAACCAAGTGGCTCAACCAACTAAGAGTTGTCCGACCCCTCTTACAACGGTGACACGAGTAGAAGATCCCAAGTCCTCCCCTTTGGTAAACTTGGAGTAGCCTTTGGCAATGGCCGCCACTATTGTCGTCTCTCCTCTAGAGAAGAAGAAGCAACTTCATAAAGAATGCGAGAGGTCCTCCTGTAAGAGGAGTATGCATGAAGGTAGCACCCCTCGGTTGTTGCTGGGCGATATATTCGGAATAAAGATTCACATTGGTCACAAGGCCAATTTTCATATGAACATGGCTAAACGTTCGGTCATTGAGTAGATGTTTGAGAAGGACATCAATAAAGCCGCTTTGGAGCTCTCGTCCCAAGCGGCCATGTTGAATTGGTACTTGTGTGAATTTGCTAATAAGAGGGGTGTTGAGGAGGTACAAGCGGAATTGGCCAAGGAGAGGAAGGTTTCTACTAAACTTCGCGTCCGCTTGGAGGCATTGACCGCCGCCTATGAGGGGTGTGAGAAGCAATAGACTGACCTTCAAATGAAGCTAGATGAAGCTCGCCGGGAGCAAAAGGATGGAGTTGAGAAAGCCCAGGTCACCTAGTTGAAGGGTGACCGGGTAGTTGAGGAATACAAGAAGTTGAAGAGCAAGATGGACGAGCTGATTGAGAAGGAATAGGAGTTGCTCACCGAGAGGGTCGAACTAAGCATTCAAAACAAGATGGCGAAGGTGATTGTGATCGATCACGAGGAAGGCTTCAACAAGGCTCTTCGTTAGGTGGTGCTTCTTTTGGGGGTCAACCCGAGGACAAAGGGATTCAATATTATGAAGGACGTGTATGAGGGAAGCTTGGTCCTTCTTGGAGAAAAGCAAGGCAACTTCGGTCTTGATGATCTCGAGGCCAGTAAGGGGCCGGACGAGCATGATGAGGTTGCAGTGGAGGTTGAAGGCAATGGGGAGGCTAGTGACACATAGTTTCCTTGACTTGAAACCCGCCATTCATTTGGCCAACCACCAACTGTGAGTCTGTTTGGCATGTTATCCATCGGAAGCCAATATCCTTTCCCAACTCCATACCTACCCCCAAAGCTTCATACTTTGCCTCGTTGTTGGAAGTCTTTAATTTAAATACGATGGAGGGTTCCAAGAAGAAACCATTCGGTCCTTCTAGGACGATCCCGACTCCCCCTCTGCTCTTATCGGAGGCTCCATCCATATACAGGTTTGAGTCAGGAGTGGGTGTGGTGTGAGGTAATTCAACCGCAAATTCGGCCAAGTACTGTCCTTTGATCGATTCTCTGGGTTCGTAACGTAACCTGAATTCAGATAGTTCCACGACCTAAGCTACCATTTGTCCGACCAAGTCAGGTTTTCTTAGGATTTTTGATATGGGATGGTCCATTTGGACCCACACTTGGTCGCTTTGAAAGTATGGTCTTAATTGTCTGGCTTCATTAAACAAAGCAAGTGCGACCTTCTACAGTTGCTGATACTGGGTCTTCGCGTCCTGAAGCACTCAACTAACAAAATACATAAGCCTTGGCTTAGGGTTCTCCTTTAATAACACGACATTGATTACCTCCGTCAATACCCCTAGGTAAACCTACAACTCCTTATTAGCTACCGGTCGCGTCATTACAGGCGGGCTAGCCAAGATGGCTTTCACCCCATAAACGCCTTTTTGCAATCATCATCCCACTTCTCCCTCGAGCCTTTCCTCATCTTCTTCACCATCGATCAGATGGGTTCAGCCAGTTTTTGGAATGAATTGCGAAAGAGATGTCATTCGTTCAACCAACCTCTGCACCTCTTTCAAGTTTGTTGGGCTCCTCATTTCCCGAATGGTTGCGCATTTGTCTGCATTAGCCTTGATTCCTCGGACGGTCAACATGAACCCTAAGAATTTTCTGGCTCTTACGTCGAATGTACACTTAGCTGGGTTCAACCTCATGTTGTACTATTGAACTTGCCGAAAGACCTCCTCTAGGACCCTAATGTTGTCCGCACTTGAATTCGACTAGACTACCATGTCATCAACATACACATCCGTGCACGACCATATTTGCTCAGCGAAGATCTTATCCATGAGTCTCTGGTTGGTTGCTTCGACGTTGTTTAGTCCAAAGGGCATGACCTCATAACAATAATTAGCCTAAACAGGCGTCCAAAAAACTCAACATCTTATGTACGGATGCCCTGTCAACCAACCCGTCTATACTAGACAGTAGATAGGCATGCTTCGGACATGCCTTGTTCAGATCTGTGTAGTTTGTGGACAAACGTCATTTCCCATTTGGCTTTTTGACCATGACTACATTGGCTAGCCATGTCGTGTACGTCACCTCCTTTACGAACCCCGCTTCTCTCAGCTTGCTTACCTCGTCCTCCACCACTTGCATTTTCTCCTCTCTAATTTCGCCTCTCTTTTTCTGGGTGACCAGCCGGGCCTCCTTGAATAGTGATAGTTTGTGGGACATGACAAAAGGGTGAATTCCCGGCATGTCAGCTGATTTCCATGTGAAAAGATCTCGGTTTCGCCTTAACACTACCACCAGCTCCTGTTCGGTTGCTTCCTCCAAGCCTTTGAACATCATCGTTATCTATGCATCATCCCTTCCCAAAATAACTAGCTTTACCTCCCCCTAAGGTATTAGTCTGAGGATCCAGATCCGCCATGACAACCTTCGATCATCGCACTTTCCTAGGAGGAACATGAGGGTGTGCATCTTTAGGCTAACGACGTAACATTCGCACGACGTCTTCTCGTCCGCTTGGACGGTACAAATCTTCCCCCCGTTGGATGAGTACTTCATCGTGAGGTGTGGTGTAGAGGCGATGGCACCAAAGGCATCTAGGCAATGATACCCCAATAATATGTTTTAAGACGTGTTGGCTTTCACCAACAAATAAAAGATCATCTTTTCCTTGCTATCTCGCCCGGTCCCTAAGCGTGTCCGGAGCTCCACATAGCCTCGAGTATCGACTCGTTTCCCTACAAATCCTACGATCTGTTCGTTTTAGGGCACGATCAAGTCCTTCGGTAGATCCATCCTTTAGAAACTCTTCTAGTATTGGATATTTACTAAACTACCCTGGTCCACGAGCACCTTGCTCACTCCATACCTCGCTATTTTTGTAGTGATGACCATAGGATCATCTTGCTCTGGGTCGATTGCGTGAAAATCTACATCACTAAATGTGACGGGCGGCATGGTTCTTCGTGGTTTGTCAACCGAATGAATCGACCGGAGTACTCGGACATGGCGATTCCTGGCCGACAATGAGGATCCACCGCCAGCGAAGCGGCCATAGATGGTATTGATATTGCCGCACAGGGGGCAATCACCACTTCGATTGCGGATTTTACTTCGTGTCCTTTTAGGTCGGAGAAAGTCGTTCCCCCTATACCAAGGGTGCCCACGGTATTCCCTCCGGTTTGGGCTTCTTCTCCATAGAATCCTCTCTAGTTGCTCTGTCGGGTGATTAGATATCACATACTATTTTAGTTGACCAGCACGAATCAACTCTTCAATTTTTTCTTTAAGGGTCACACACTCCTCTGTGGTATGACACATATTCTTGGGATAAAGGCAGTGTTTATTATCGTCGGCATCGAGCGGCGCCGGGCGGCGCTTTGGCACTGGCATTGACTCTACACTTAGGGCCTCCTGATTTTTTTAGCTTGGGGTGCGTTCAATGGGGTGTACTGTTCATAACGCGATCCCTAAGGTAGCTCTTTAGGCTTTGAGCCTCTTGATCTTTCATTTTGACCGCTCAACTTCTTTTCCGTCTTCTCCTTTTTTACCGCTACTTCCTGGTTTTGCTTCTTGGGAGCCTCTCTCATCTCCTCCACCCTTATGTCCTCCGCCGCCCGCTCCCTTAACTCCTCAATGGTTCTCGAAGGTCGTCGACAAATACTATCAGCGAACGGTCCCGGTGTAAGGGTCTACAATACGTATTGGAGGGCAAGCTCAGGGTTGACACCTTTCACCCCGTACGATTTTCTAATACTTGTCCATGAACATTTTCAGTGACTCCTCTTTTTCCTGTTTGAGGGTCACTAAGGAGAAAACAGTTAGGTCTTGGGCCTGACTTCTAGGGAATTGAGGCCCAAACATTCGTTTGATGCTCGCAAAATTCTCAATCGAGTTAAGGGACAAAGACTTGAACCATTCCAATGTTTCTCCTTCCAAAGACAAGGAGAAAGAACGACACCAGATGACGTCATTGCTAGTATGGAACGACATTCGATTAATGAACATTTTAATTGGTCCTCGGGATCTGTGGAACTATCGTACATCTTGAAGTAGGGGAGGGACAAACTGCTTCGATATGTGAACTTCCAATATAGCTGGGACGAATGACAACATTCCAACCGTATGCTCCATCTTTACCGGATGCTGCTCCTTGCTTACAATAGTGCTCTCTTCTAGGATGGTCTCTGTCCCGCTTTCTCTAACCTTCATGTCGGTAGCCTGACTAGTGCTGGCAGGGGTAGAGTTTTGTTTCGTCCATTCCGCATGATCGGTCTTATCTTCTTCCACTTTAGCTTTCTCCTTGGCGGCCCTTGCCACATTCTCGGCTTTGAGGGCGGCCAACTCCCCCTCATAAAGTTGTTGCATTTCTTCCATCCATTGGTGAAGCATCCTGATCTGTCGGGTACTCTGCGTTCATATTTCTCGTGGTCACCATTCGATTTTCTAAATCACTGGGCCCCATGTTGGGCGCCAAAATGTTTCGGGTGTAGGGTCGAATAACTCCACAAAACACGTCTCCACAATTTTTCTCCTTTGTTGTGCGAGTATCTATTTTGGTTTAGTCCAAGTTCTTCACTGTTCGCTCTAAATCGAATGGAGTACCAGCTAAAGACACTCCGATACTTAAGTCAGTAATTAGTCCGGACAAGAGTCAGAGTAATATTCTCAAATTCACAAATAATGTGATTACCTATCTCTTACCTTTAACCTCTATTTATAATTTTTAAGATGAGTCTAAGATTAATGAAATTGTAATTATGATCCAATCTCAATCAATTATACTAATTGATACTTACTCTTAATCTCAATTCTTAACAACTGGAAAAGTACTTTACTATTAAGACCGATTTTTCGACCTTTACACATATATGACCTAACGACCTCTTCTTCATTGTGTATGAATTTGGAGATCGAAACGAGGCCATTCGACCATAGGGTACAACCACCACCCACCACCTTTTTGAGATATATATCCACCACTTCCATGATCATATTATATCATATAATAGGTTGAAATTTTTCATTTTTTACATTATATCGGATTGATTCCAGGTTGAAGAGCTGAAACAGGCTACACCTATACTCTTTCATATTTTAAGCGAACTACGGTAATTTGAAGTATCGCGACGTAATTTCAATTTATTTTTAAATGAAGACATATTATTGGATTGTTCGACTGACTTGTGAGATTGGTTACCGAACTGCCGGACTTGAAGAACTAAATTTGTTCGGACTTTCGTGTTAAAAATACTATACCAACCCGTCTTTTTTTGGGTCGGGCCGATTTTTTACCATCTACATTTAATGCACCAACAAAAAATATTCAAAATTTGCAACGAGATCAGATTTCTTTTACTAATTGATTTCGTCTTTCGTTAAACATTAAAAATAGATTGGTATTAATATTTTTAAATTTTTTTAATATATTTTAAAGTTTTAAAATTAATGTCCATTAATATATTTAAAAAACTAAATATTTAATAAAAGAAAATTGATATTTTACTTTGGATTCTACGTACACTTTGGAATTCATATTTTACTTTTGAATTATATAATTTCAGTTTTTGTTAGTTTTACATTGGGAAATTGATAAGAATTTTTATTTCTGTGTAATTATAATATAATTTTTTACATACAAAAATTTTTAATTGTACAATTTTGGATTATACAATTTAAAATATTTTTTTTAATATAGTAATACTAAAGTCATTTTCTTTCGTAGAATAACTCTTGAATTGCATAATTTAAAAAATAAGTTTTTCACAAAAAAAAAATGGATAATTCGGAAGTATAGTATGTAGTATACAATCGAAAAGTAGAGTACAGAATTTAAAATTTTTGTAATGTAAAAAATAACTTGTAAACTACATAATCATAAAATTAAAGGTGACTTTGAAATTATATAACTCAAAATACTTTTCTTAATTCATTCATATCACAATATTTAGACAGAAGATAACGACAACAAGAAGGAAACGACAATAGAAATAATAACAATAAGGAATAATAAGTATAAAAGAGGCAATTTGATTTTTTTAACCATCTTATAAGTGTAAAAAAGAAAGTTTTTTCTTTATGTACCTCCCTCTTTTACTTGCCACATATCCATAGTGTTGATGAAATAACAATTTTATCCCTTTCTTTTTTATGCTTCCACAACCCCAATACGTCTTCTTTCACCTATTGATGCAACTATCAATCCTTCTCTCATCACATATCACATGACCAACACTGATCAAGTTTTCAGCAAGAACTACATTGGCTCAGAAACTAAGTAATGGAACATGCATTCCTATTACGACACTGCCTCCTTTAAACTTCCACATATTTTAAATCTCTCATCTTTTTTACATGTTCCTTCACTGTCAAAGAACCTTATCAACATTTGTAAATTTGCCAAGGATAATGATGTGTACTATGAATTTATTTTTCCTTATCATTGCTTTGTCAAATCTCATGCAACTCACAAGATTTTTGTCAAAGCAAGACTTAAAGATGGACTTCATCATCTATTATATCAAATAACACTAATGTATCTCCTTCTTTTCATCTTTGGCACCATAGGCTAGGACATGCATCTAACCACGTTGTGCAACATGTTATGCGTTCTTCTGATATCGAATACACTACAAAGTTTCATTTTAATTTTCTCACTCTTGTATGCTTGCTAAGTCTCATCGATTTCCCTTTCAAAAATCTTTAACTGTGCATAATAATTCGCAAAATATTAAATGCAATTTTAAATGCAAAATATTTTTAACTAATGTTCTTCCTATTCCCACAAGTAGACTCGTCAATTTGGTCCCTTTAATATCGTTTGGTCCTGACCCACGTGGGTTAGGGCCAGAAAAGCCCACAGGGCCAAAAAGCCCCTCATAGAAAAAGTCTATAGGACCAAAAATCTATAAAAGTCCTGTGGGTTAGGGTCAACCCATAGGCCTTTTTTTTAGAATTTTTTTTT
>NW_025912509.1:0-18202 GCF_018835915.1 Vigna umbellata
GTCAAAAAATTGTTAAAAAAAATTGTTAAAATATCATCATCCGAAAGAAAAAGACAATATACTGGTCTAAAGGCCTCTTAATTATCTCACATTTTCCACTTGTGGTGTTCAGATGGTGGGTCTGCTGACAGCCAAGCTCACAATAATGTGTTGAATTTGGTAATCAATGAGTTTGGCCTCCTTCCACTCAATAAAGTAATCAAATGATTGTAAGCATATTACCCTTTTCACAGTAATGTGATGCACAATTCTAAAGGATATCTCCATACTTTACAGTACTTGAGATTTATTTTAGGTGCATACATAAAACTAATTTAACTATGCAACAATTGAAATATGTATTGTAATTATCATCCTTCAACTCAGCTAAATTAATTAATATCAAACTCAACTATTAAAAAAATTGGATTTGAATTGTATGTTATATTAATTTAATTTTTAAAAACTCAATTGTTCTTAGATAAGACTGTTAAAATTAAATTGGACCATAAGTTATAGTTAAAATTAAATGAGGTATATTATTATTCAAACAGTTCGAATAGTTGAATTATAGTTTTGTTTAACAATAGTTTAGTTCTATTTTTACATTTTGTCCATCCCTAATTGCAACAACGCCTGCAACAACAATTTCTATAATACAATCACAATTTAGAACCTAACTAATTAATCGACTTAATTTTTGTCAATTGAAAATCTTTATGTTGAAAGGGTTATCCGATACAATGAGAAATATAATTGGTACAACGTTAGAAATAATTTAGAAAATATATTTTGTGTAGGTTAAATTTTACTTAAGATTATAAAACTTTGTTAATTCAACAATCATGATGATTTATTCTATTTTTAAGGTGTCACCAGAGGCATATGAAAATCAAAACTATATGCATTTTGCTTACATATGTCTATTAGATCCAATGAAGGCCTTGTCAAATTTTAAAAAGGCATCTTTCTTTACTTATGTACAATATATAAAATATTATGACACAATTTCGAAATTAAAATTTAATTTTAAAACTTATATTTATAATTTTTTTATATATTACTCAAACTTCTCATTTTTAATTTAATAAGAATTTTAACTATTATGAATGTTAGTCCATGATAGTCTTTTATTCAATTTTCAAATGTTAAGTATGGAATAATATGAAATATTGTTTCCCTATAAAAGGGGGCTGCAAAATTAAGATCATTAAGGAAATCAATCACTTAAAGAATGAAAAGAAATTAATGATTATAAAGTACTAACCAATTAAAAGAAATAATCAATAGTAAGTAAGGAGTTTTGGACATAAAAAAAATAACATATTATGATTGAAGGCTGTAATTTGCCAAAATATTATATTCTGCAATTGGAAAGTGGAAAAATTAAACGTAATGCAGCTGAGAGAATGGCTTTTGGGTTATAATAAAACATGTTGTCATTAAAGATTAATTAAATATATATCAGGATCAAAATGTATAATTTTAAAGCATTTTACAGTCTACTTTGGAAGTTTTACTCATCTCTATGAGGCTTTAGGTCAAGATCCGTTTCAACGTTCTAAACTCTCGCAGATATGTGCTGAATTCTTTCTGTGGCCTCCGGAGGGAACAGGTTCTTCAACGACTTTAACATACCTCCATTACATTTCTCAATCATCTCTCCATTACTTTTCCACTTTTTCTGTCTTCCTCTCTCTAAAAGTAATGTATATTTCACGACTACTTAAACACATGGGGTTTTATTCTTGTCCCCTAATCGAAGTCTCTCCGGATTGGTTCTGCTTTATAAGAAATTTCACCAAAATCGTACTTGTTTTGTTTGATTAATTCTTTAATGTTCTTTAGTTTTATGTTTCAGTTATGTCTTCCAACGAAGAGGTAACGATCCCTTTGAAATATTGGGTGGACGATGACAAAAAGCGTGTAATTGTGGCAGAAGCAAGTGGGGATTTGGTAGATGTTCTCTTCAGTTTCCTCACCCTTCCATTGGGAACTATTATTAGGCTTGGAAACAAATTGGATCAACATATAGAGCTTGGTTGCATCAATAAGCTGTACGAGAGTGTTGATAATTTGAAATCTAATGATTTCTGGAACAACGTCTGCAAGAAAATGTTGCATTCTCCGCGCAACCCGTTAGAGAGCTCTTGCCAAAGACTGAAAGTGAAAGTGGATGATACAGAACCCACTAAGTATTTCGTGTGTTACAGCTGTTCAAAGGAAAAGGATGATAATTTAATTTATATCTTAATTTAAGATCCTATTATGTGATTTAGTTATTTCAGAAAAAAGGGGCTCGGTAAAAGAGCATCTTTGTTCACATAATGCTCAAAAAACCACAGTGCACTAGTACAAAATGGGCTTTTAAACTCGCACAATAGACCTCGGTTTACACCAAACCGCTGTCTATTCAGACACGGTGGCAGTTTTGTAATTAACGAGACCTTATAGGCCTCGGTTCAGATTTGACCGGTGCCAAAAAGGGTTACTACTTCGGTTGTGAAAGCAACCGGTGCCAAATTAGTGAGTTTCTGACCACGGTTAAAAAAATCGGTACCAAAAAGGGGGGTATACTGCAGCGGTTGGGAGAAGGGACCAGGCCGTATCAGCCTCTACTGCCTCGGGCCAGAAGGAACCGAGGCATTATAACCCTCTTATTTCCCCCAAATATTTTCCCCAGTGAACGAAACCTACCCTCCATCTCGGCTCCCTCGCTCTCGCGCCTCCCTCCCCTCACCTCGCAATCCCTCTCGCTCTCACGCCTCCTCACTCGCTCCCTCCGCTCTCGCGCCTCCCTCCCTCACCTCGCCTCCCTCCCACTCTCGCGCCTCCCTCCCCTCACGCGCCTCCGCGATCTCGCGCCTCCCTCCCCTCACCTCCCTCCGATCACACGCTCTGGCGCGCCCGTCGCTTCTCGCGCCATCACCCTCCTCTCGCCGCCTCACGTCGCTCTAGCGCCTCCCCTCGATCTCGCGCATACCCGCTCATCGCGCCTCCCCTCGCGTCTCTCGGCCTCCCTCGCTCTGGCCTCCTCGCTTCGAGCCTCCCCTCGCTCTCGCGACTCTCTCCCCTCGCTCTCGCCCGGTTCACTCTCTCGTGGCTCGATCACGTCGATCTCTCGGTCTCCAAAAATCTCCTGCTAGGTGGCGTCGCCTCTGGAGGGAAAAAGAGCAAGCGGTGGTGAGTGCGTCAATGGTGGCGGCGGTGATAGTGGTGGTGGTGGATGGTCAGATTAGGGTTTTTCTGATGGTGATGGTGGTGGGTGCGAATAGAGATTAGGGTCAGATTGGGGTTAAAATTAGGGTCAGATTAGGGTTTTTTTGAATCTGATTTTGTTTTTACTTGCTTCTTGGAATCTGAGATTGGAGTAAAATTAGGGTCAGATCTGATGTTGTCAGGTGTTAAACTTTTCTGTGTTAATTGCTTGAGGCACCAAAAATTAAATCTTGTGTTAATTGTTTTATCATTTTCAGCAATGTAATGTGTCAGATCTACAAAAAAGGGAGGGGTGAGGTTTTGGCTTAATATGATTCTCTGCTTGTTCAAAAAAAAAAAACCCTACTGATAATGCATAACCAAATAAAAATAAAAAAAAAGACCCTACGGCCTCGGTTTTAGCCTCCCAACCGAGGCAATAAGAGTTAGTAGAAGTTTTAGAACGTTTAGAAGTAGAGTAGAAGGAGAGAACAAACCTCGGTTCTTGAAACCGAGACCGAAACGTACCGTTTTTTGTCTCGTCCACAACCGAGGCATAAAGTTGGTCACTTTTTACCTCGTCTGAATATGCCTCGGTTCAAAAACCAGTGCCTATTAGCGAATTTAACCGGTGCCATTTCCTTTAAATGTACTAGTGGTGCTTCCATTACAATTATCATGGGCATGCTGCTACAGTGGAAACTGGAAACTCCTAGAAGAGTCGTCCGACATCGAGAATTCCCACGCAGTCCGCCAATCATTACTTATCAACGGTGGTTAAATGAATATTTTTATATAAATTATATTTTTGATGTTGTGATCTTGCAGGCATTAAAGCACTTACATTTCGTTCATGACACATTCCAATATGATTCTCCAAACGGCCGTTCGGGGGAAATCAGAAAAATGGCTTCAGAAATCTCCGCTCAATGTAGGAAGTCAGAAAAATGACTCCTGCCTCAGCCGCTCGGGGAAGTCGGGAAAATAGCTTCAGAAATCCCCGCTCAACGCAGGAAGTCAGAAAAATGACTAATCCTCACTCAATGCAGGAAGTCAGAAAAATGACTCCTGCCTCAAGCCACTCGGAGAAGTAAGAAAAATGACTTCAAAAATCCCCGCTCCACGCAGAAAGTTAGAAAAATGACTCCCGCCTCAAGCCGCTCAAAGGGAAGTCAGAAAAATGGCTTCAGAAATCCCTGTTCAACGTAGAAAGTCAGAAAAATGACTCTTGCCTCAAGCCGCTCAGGGGGAAGTCAGAAAATAGCTTCAGAAATCCCCGCTCAACGCAAAAAGTCAGAAAAATGACTCCTGCCTCAAGCCGCTTGGGGGGAAGTCAGGAAAATGGCTTTAGAAATCCCCGCTCAACGCAGGAAGTCAGAAAAATGACTCCTGCCTTAAGCCACTAGGGGGAAGTAAAAAAAAAGGGCTTCAGAAAATACCCGTTCAACGCAGGAAGTCAGAAAAATGACTGTGCCTCAAAGCCCTCGGGGGAAGTAAGGAAAATGCATCAGAAATCCCTGCTCGACGCAGGAAGTCAGATAAATGACTCCTACCTCAAGCCGCTCGGGGGAAAGTCAGGAAAATGGCTTCAGAAACTCCCGCTCAATGTAGGAAGTCAGAAAGATGACTCGTGCCTCAAGCCGCTCGGGGAAGTCAGGAAAATGGCTTCAGAAATCCCCACTCAACGTAGGAAGTCAGAAAAATGACTCCGGCCTCAAGCCGCTCGGGGAAAGTCAGGAAAATGGCTTCAGAAATCCCCGCTCAATGAAGGAAGTCAGAAAAATGAATCCTGCCTCAAGCCACTTTGGGGGAAGTCAAAAAAATGACTTCAAAAACTCCCACTCAACGAAGGAAGTCAGAAAAATGACTACTGTCTCAAGTCGCTCTGGGGGAAGTCACAAAAATGGCTCTTCAGAATCCTCGTTCAACGCAGGAACTTCGAAAAAGAACTCTTATCAATATCAACTACTCACATGTTCAACTTTGTCATGTTCAAATGCCTTTTCATTATAAAAACAAATATTGAAGCATTTACTCAACATGTTCAACTTTGTCATATTTTTTTTGGAGTGAAAATCTCTTGTAGAGGAAAAAGTGTCAAAGAGAACTCTTAGTATTTTCTGTTCAGTCTAAGGAACAGGTCCAAGAGAACTCCTAGAGTTCGTCGCTCGGTACATAGAGCAATGAAAACTTAAAGCATCGAAGATAGACTTCCTAAAGACCTCTTTTAAAGCTCATAATAATCCATACGCACCTCTTTTAATAAAGAGCTTGGTCGGACTTGGGGGGCTTATGTACTATATGAAATATACCGATCGGAGTTTAATGGTCATCATGGGCAATTATCAGGTATTAATAGGCAGATTACCTTACGCTCTACAAATATACGGTTTGTTTTTAATTTTGATTATTGAGTTTTGTTCCTTAAAATTATACTGCACTGATAACTAATCAATGGAATTGACTGTCACAAACTCTATAAATAATACAATTGATGTCAGGTACAATCATATTCTTCTATCCTAATGAAATATACACCTCTTTATGAAACATATCTCACTTGAGCATCGGAGTGTCTTCTGCAGGTCAACCACCAATCGGGAAGAAATACTTGAAGAGTTGGTCGATCGGAACATAGTAAGAAAGGACGACCGACCTTCGGACAAACGTTACCGAAAAGAGTGTTGGACATAAAAAAAAAAACATATATAATGGAAGGCTATAATTTAAAGGTATCCTAAACTAGTTGCCAAACTTTTTTTCTTTTTCTGAGTAAAGTCATGAGCAAGAGGAAGAGCAAAATAAAGAATAAAAAAGTGAAACAATTGCTCTAAAACTGTATGGTGACAAGCTATGTGATTCTACTTTTATCGTTTGTTACTTGAATATTGACACCTATATATCTTTAATTACAAATTACTTCTTGCTATGAGGTCTAGTATCAGCCAACCAATAATGTGTTAACTTTGTAATCATTATTGCCATTGTTTATACATTATTATATCCTTCTGCCATTAAAGTTGAAAAATTAAACGTAATGCAGCTGAGAGAATGATTTTTTGGGTTTAATAAAACATGGTGTCATTAAAGAATTAATTAAATATACTATCAGGATCATGAGTGTATAATTTTAAAGCATTTTACAGTCTACTTTGGAAGTTTTACTCATATCTATGGGCTTTAGGTCAAGATCCGTTTCAACAGTTCTAAACTCTGCATGATATGTGCTGAATTCTTTCGTGCCTTGGGAGAAAACACTCAACGCTCAAACTTATTTAGACATACTCAAATTTTTCTTACACTGGGAACGAACATTTTTTTTTTTTCTTTAGTTTAATACTTTGTTATACAATGTTGATGGTCGGGAGAAGTAGTTGACCGATTTACCCTTGAATTAAAATCAATTTATTCAAAAAATGATAACAACTCTTACAATTTCACTTTAATTACACTCTTTGAAAACCACTTTTTTTCTTCCAGCTTCTCTTACAAAGTACTAACCTTCATCATTTACGACTTATCCTTAAACATACATGGGTTATAATTCTTATTCCTATCGGGAAATCACCCAAGCAACGATTGGTCTGCTTGGTATAAGAAATTTCACCAAAAATCGTACATGTTTTGTTTGATTAATTCTTTAATGTTCTTTAGTTTTATGTTTCAGTTATGTCTTCCAACAAAGAGGTAACGATCCCTTTGAAATATTGGGTGGACGATTACAAAAAGCGTGTAATTGTGGCAGAAGCAAGTGGGGATTTGGTAGATGTTCTCTCAGTTCTCACCTTCCATTGGGAACTATTATTAGGCTTGGAAAACAATTGGATAACATATAGAGCTTGGTTGCTCAATAAGGCTGTACGGAGAGTGTTGATAATTTGAAATCTAATGATTTCTGGAAACACGTCTGCAAGAATAAATGTTGCATTCTCCAGCGCAACCGTTAGAGAGCTTGTTGCAAAGACTGAAAAGGAAAGTGATGATACAGAACCCCTAAGTTTTCGTGTGTTACAGTGTTCAAAGGAAAAGAGTTGTTGCTGAGTACATTGATGTTTGCAAGCGCAATTGCTGGAAAATGGATGAGAAAAGAAACGGTTGCTGGAAGAATCCAAGGAAGAGCAGGTAGGGACAATGGTGCTTTTGTTAAATCAGATGCCATGTTCTTGATCTTGGATGACTTGAGAGTCCTCCGAAGCTCTGTTGGTGACTCTGTCTAAACGTTTCTCCAGCATCGACACAAAGACATCAGCAACCTCACAGAAAGTACTCAAAATGTTGGCATCAAGGAGGTAATTGTTTTTAATACATTTCTAATCAAACTTGTAATAAAAAAATAAGGTAAAAATTGTTGGAGTTTTAACCCTTCGTATTTTTTTGAGAGTATGTTTCAGTCGCGTGCCCTTAAAATATTGAGCATGAATATGTATCAGGGAAAGAAATAGGATTTGATATGTGGATGGAGAAAATACTTTGGATATTGAAATGATTATTTTGTGGTCTAAAGTTATATTTTCGGTTGAAGACATTTTTCTGATTTGCTCAACTGATAACCTTTCTAGACTTCCTTAATTAGCATGGTTTTGGTTGTATTTTCAGATATTGAGCATACTAAAGCAATCCTTAATCTCCAAATCTCCTCTGAGTGATGTATTATTGAAAAATGAAGAATATAAGAAATCTCCAGATCTCCAAATCTCCAAATATTCCTCACAATATACTGGTCCCATTCATTCCAAAGGTCATGNGGTCCCATTCATTCCAAAGGTCATGTAAAAGTCAAAGTAATGGTGAGCAAATCAAAGAACAAGATTTTATTTGCTGAAGTAGATGGAGATTTTGTTGACCTTCTAGCCAGCTTCCTGACAACACCTATTGGATCTATTGTGAAGCTTATGAAAGGAAAATTGTGCTTGGGAAGCATTCGTAACTTGTACAAAAGTGTGAAGCGTCTCAATCCATCATGGTTTGTAAGATCATCTAACGAATCTTTAAAGAATATAAAGGTTGCTCCTCATTTTGGTTGTAAGAGCAATCCATTAGAAGAGGACGATTCTCCTGAATATTGGTATGGCCCTGTAGTGGAGAAAGATAATGAGGGGCGTACAATGATTTCAAAGAGAAAAGAGTTGTTACGAGATCCAAAAAAAGTGAAACTTTTTGACCCAAGATGTTCTGATGGAGCAAGAGAACCTCCTGTGGGATTTATGAAGAGGCCATGTCTGTTTGTTGTGAGCGATGATCTGGAAGTGAAACCAATGACAAGTGCTTCTAGCATTTCGCATTTGAAAGAGCTTGGAATTGTGAAGTTGAATGATTTGGAGGAACATTTTATTAAAGTCAGAAAGTCACATGAGGTAATATTTTCAATCAACTCTTTATACTTGTTCAACCACAATATTTATGGTTTTAATTAATCTAATAAAATAAATGGCTATAGTAAACTGCGTACAACATTTCTTCCTTTTCAATTCATTATTGACATTCATTGTATCTATTTTGGTCAGGCACTAGACCTTTTGAGGGTTTCTTTGACATCCAATGAAGCTGCTTTGACAAAAAGCCTATTCTCTCAATTCTTGATATGTCAAAGATGCATCCCTTGCTGGGGTGTATTGGGAAGTCGACACCAAATTAAAAACGAAATAAAAAAGGTAGAGAAAGTGGTACCAGGTAAAAAAAGGCATGACGAAAGAGAAAAAGATAAGAAGGAAGTGAAGTAGAAACGAAAAGGAGGTACAAGAGACAATAGGTGTATGTTATTGATAAATTCTGAAAAAGTCATGAAGAAATTAAGCCTAAACTGACGAAGATCGGAAATGGGTGTTCAAGTGCATTGTTGTAATATATTGATGCGTGAAATAGTCATGTTCAAGTGAATTGGACGACTGTGTAACATTTAATACAAATTTGATTATTGAATTAAATTACAAAGCTATACAAATAACTAATTTAGAAAAACATTGCAAGGTTTTTAGCTCGAGTTTTGCAACGAAATCTCATATTTTTCCAATATATGCAAAAACAATAACAGGTCTAGATAAATTTATCAAATGTAATAAACAACCAATAATTTCAGAATATTTATGAGAAGAAATATCTTCCCTTAAGTTTTTCTTTAATTTAATAAATGGGTACGTTAAAACTAGTTTAACATCAAAATAATTCAATTTCTTCAACAGTTTTTCTACCTGAGATTATGTTAAAATAATATCATCATCTTTCTTTATAACTTAATACCCATAATAACATCTACAAGACTGAGGTCATTCATCATATTATTAGATAACAAATATTTTGCATCCTTTAAAAGTAGAAAAAAACACCATCATCATATTGTTTTTCATTCTCATATTTATCACTATTATTAATATGAAAACCATACGAAAGAATAATACGATCAAATTTTTCATGTCTTTACTTTGATGTTTGTTTTAATAAAGACTTAACAAGTTTACATACTTTATTTTATTTTCTTAGCTTTATAAAGTCCTCAGGTTGTTTCATATATATTTTCCTTTTAAATCACCATTTAAAAAAGTAGTTTTAAAATCTATCGATAAATTTGTAATACAAGAGCAATCAAAGAAGTCTTGCCTAATTAGTTTTTTTTTTTTTTTCTAAAAATCCGTTTACATCCAATACTTTTACTACCAGGAGCAAGATCAGTTAAAAACCAAGTCTTATTTACTGAGAATTCATTTTATTATTAATAGTTTCTTTCCAAAATGAAGCATCAATAGATCTTAAGTTTCATCATAAGTTTTAGAATCATCCTCAAGTAAAAAAGAATAAAAGTCAAGACCTAAATCTTTAGCCTTTCTTTTTCGTTTTAGAAAAACAAAACTAAAAGCATCACAAATAACATTATCACTAGAAGGCAAACCAATATTAGATGTATCACAAAAAGTTTTAGTCAATTTATCTTTTAAAATAAAAATATTTTCTAAAAAACAACACCTTTAGATTCCACAGTAGTATTGTTAGAAATTTCACTCACTTCATAACTAAGTAATGTTATGCAAAGAATAACCACTTAAAACATAATCAAATGTTGTAATTCTTATTTTTCTTTTCTTATAAAGAAGTACACTAACCTTTGCCAAACATTCTCACACTTTAAAATATTTTTAAAAAGGTTATCTTTTTTCTTCCATAACTCATAAGAAGTTTTATCACAATCTTTATAAAGAACTATATTGAGAATATAGTAAACAGAATATAAAGCTGCACTCCATATATTTTTAGGCAAAGTAGAACTTGTAAACATGATATTAGTCATATCACAAGCAAAGTTCTATTTGTTCTTTCAACTACACCAATAGATCGAAGACTATGTGTGAGTGTGTGGAGGCGTTACTTCATGAATAATACTACGAGTTTCATATAAGTCAATCATTTCTAAAGACATATATTCACCGCCTCTATCAAAATGAAGAGTCTTAGTTTTCCTTTCTAATTGATTTTCTACCACAAATTTATACATTTCCAGTTTTTCATATAATTCATGTTCGGAGATTTATTAAATGCACAACAATATTTAGAGAATTCATCAATAAAAATAATATAATGTATTTTACCAATGAGAATTAAAGCATCATTACTATCACATACATCATTATGAATCAATGCAAGTTTCTTTTTTTCACACATGTATAGAAAGATTTTCTTGGTTGCTTTGATTGAACATGTTTTCCATTTTTGCTTCAAATCAATAGAAGATTTAGATACATCACTCTTGTAATAAAATTTAAAAGAGAAATTTCCAGTTTTATGTTTTAAACTTTGAGCACTATGAAGGAGACAACTTTAAGATCATAAGAGCCACAGAGCATTATGTTAGGTAAAATAATTTTTTAATTTCATGTCAAACAATATTTTTAAATTCATGAATCTCATAAAAATAGGTTTATTATCAACCATATGAATATCGATTATTTTTTCACAAGAATATCTAGATAAGTCTTTCTATATATCCTTATTTCAGTTCAAATGTTTCCCATAACTCAATATCGATTATTTTTTCACAAGAATATCTAGATAAGCCTTTCTATATATCCTTATTTCAGTTCAAATGTTTCCCATAACTCAATAGTAGTTTTGGTAGGATAAAATATCTTTATAAATGTTATCCAACAAACCACTTAGAATATGTCCATGACATAAAACATCATTATAAAAAACATCATGTATAGTAGTAGAAGATGTTGAAGCATAACTCAATATAATAGAAATATTAGTAGCTTTAGAAATCACAAAAAAATTATCTTAGTCATCATCCATCGTAGTCATCAATTCTTCACATTCTTTCACACTAAATTTTTCACATTTCACTTTTAACGTAAAAATGACTTATAATGTCACATATTCAATGCTAGACTAAGAAAAATGTAATATAAAAAACAACTTATGGTATTTTTGTAATTAAAATGTTAAAATTGACATCGTCCCATGTAACAAATGTCAAAGGTGAACCACTAACTATAACAATGACAACAATATTAAGAAATGGGCTTTAAATCTAACTCAACTGCACAAAACCGGCTTGTAAGATGAGGTTTGCACCTACATATAGGCTTTAATCATAGCTTTGATACCATATTAAGAAGTGGACTTTAAGCCTAACTCAACCCCACAAAACCGACTTGTAAGGTGCGATTTGCACTCATTTATACATCATAAATTTGCCTTATTTCTAGTCATGTGAGACTTCCAACAAACAAAGTGACAACAACTAAAAACTTAGGTGAGTTTTGGTTCATTTAACTCAAATACAAGTTGTTTCGTTACTTGGTTGAGATTTCATTCTTTGTCTTCGCCGATAATTTTCATGTAAAGAATGTATTTTGAAGGCTCCATGCGTTTTGTTGGTTGAATAAAAGGTTAATTTAGTTTTCATATACCTTACACTTTATCTCTTGAACGTATGTGATTTTGGTTATGTTTTCATTAAAATTTTTTTAAAGAAGTATTTTTTAGCAACATTTTTTAGTAGGTTTTTTTAGCTTTCTTTTGTTTCATTTAAATTTTTAAAATATTTATAATATCAAATTTAGTTTTATGTGAATTTTAAAATATATATTTAGATAAGAAATATTTTAGATGTTTGATTAATTATTAGGTTTATTATTAGTTTATTTTAAGATTTATTAAGATGATTGATTAAATTATATGTCTAGACGCTTTTAAGCAATTAGTATCCTCAAAGTTTATTTCTCGTGATTAAGATGTCAAATATACACGAAATTCACAAATAAATAAAAACATTAATTAATTATTTCAAAAGTCAGTAAGATTTTTAAGTCATTGTTTTACAAATAAAAGAATTACTAATTTTATCAAGAATTAATTTTTATAAAAGAAACTCAGTGCACTATATTAAAAAGAAATTTTATACACAAGCTAGTCTTTTATAATTATATTATTACCCTTATGAGTACTTACTTTATCATCAATTTATAAAATTCAAATGACAATTAACGTTTTAAGAAAGGTATTGAGAAAGATATCTTAATTTTCATCTTACAAAATTTTTTTTTCAATGAATAAGGTACTCACTCACTTACTCATCTTTTACAATCAATGATATTTTATTGATTACATTTTTCCTATTACGTACGTTTTTTTTCTTTCTCTCTTCATATCATATCATATGATCTATAAACCTATTATTTTTATTTTGTTTCTGAATGTATATTAAATATATTAAGTGTTAATATATGTCAATGTCTATAACCACATCAGCTTCTTCTTTTTGCCTGCTTCTACTGGTCAGTTTCACATACAGTGAGATCTACTGCTTGATATATAATGATAGTGGATTTGTTATAGAGCTTTTTTGGCGTGGTAGTCAGTGGCTGAACGAAAATAGGTTTGGGTATTTGAAGAGGTAGGATGCACGGGTGTATAGTATAAAATATTAACCGAGTGGTTACAAACAACCAACCGGATATTCAGGTAATCTGTTTATATCTTATTCTGTTTATATTTTATTCTTGGGCTTAATAATATCAGCTCATATCCAGGAGGTAATTATAATACAAAGCCGGGCCAAGCCCAGGCCAAAAGTCAGGTACGGTTCCACTTACGCATTATTTACTCTACGTTCATCTCAAATACTCAATATGATAATCATTCACTAAATCTTCAACCAAGAGCCGAGGCTCTTCAATCACAATCACACGCCTACCTGGGCGTCGAGTACCTTTTGCAGGTACACCTCCCTCGCAGAAGGAGACCGATCGGTTTGTCAACACCGATCGCCAATAGAGATTTGGAAGCAAGCGACGTTCAGACACATCAGCAGGTTGTCTCTCTTCCCCAAAATATCCACCTAACATTTTTGGCGCCCACCGTTGGGCCGAGGCGGCAAACCCAAATGGTGACCACGATTCGCATGGAGAATAACAACACACCAGAGATTTGATAGCGCAGATGCAGGCGCAAATACAGGCACAGGCCAGAACCATACAAGCACAAACGCACGCACAACAAGAGATGCAGCGAAGGCACGCAGAAGAAATTACAATGTTGAGAGCAGAGCGAGGTCGTGCCGAACGGTCAGCTCAACACTCGGAGTCCACAGCCGATCGGGATAACAACCAACACAATGATAACGCTGGAAGTCGCACTCAGCAGCCATCTCGGCATACTGACCCGAACGATCGGGGAAGAAGGGAACCATCCCCCTTACGAACCGATCGCCTCCAGTCTGCCCCTTTCCTGCGATCATCATGCAAACTCCAATGCCAGAAAAGAACCCTCCTGTATTGGATAAGTATGATGACTCGACGGATCCTGACAATCATCTCAGAATCTTCACCAATGCAATGGTGTTCTACACGGACAGTGATCCGGTTATGTGCAGAGCCTTCTCCTTATCACTCAAGGACGGAAGCATTAGAGTGGTTCACATCTCTTCCCCTCAAACCAGTGGATTGCTTCGTCCACTGGTGGAAACCTTGTTTAAAAGGCAATAACGCCCCAATCGTAATCATGAAGTAACGCCAGCGTAATGGTAAATACCAACAGAAAAGGGAAGAAACTTTGAAGGCCTTTATGAAAAGGTATATGGAAACCGCACGACAGTTAAAAGAGTAAGGTCAATCTTTTATCATCAACCATTTGCCTTCCTGCTTCTAAAACCAGGGTATTTTTGCTGAAAAATTGTATGCACGACCGCCAAAAACAATGGAGGAGCTCCAAGACGAGTAGCTGAAATATTCATTCGCTGGCGGATATGCAATCTCACAAATAAAGCGACAACAAGAACTGAGCAAGTGGAGTTAGAAAGGACGGTAAAAAAAAAAAAAAAAAAAAAAAAAAAAAAAAAAACGACCTGTTCGGGCAATAATGGTAAAAGCGGGGAGTTTTTCCCGAACGTTTAATTAATCACTATACAACCTCACACACCTAGGGCAAAAGTTCTTGAAGAAGCTCTAAATGCTGAACTTCTCACACTCCAAACGAAACCATCTCCAAGATACGCAGATGAAAGGAAGAGCTATCATTTCCATCAGAATCGGGGGCATACTACAGAAGAATGCATTACGATGAAAAACGAAATAGAACGTCTCATTCAGGCAGGACACCTCCGTAAGTACATACAAGAAGCAAGAAGAAGTCCCGAACGAGCGTATCGGAAGCCGAAAGAAGGCGAACTATAGTCGCAGTCCTGCTCGTCACGTTAACGATCGTTCGCCTGAGTTATAAACTAAGATAGAATGCAAATCTCAGATTTAAAATGTCAATGTTTTAATTCTTGCTTTAAACTTTTGTTTTTATTAAACTTTCATTATGCCATGATAACACCGAGCAATTCACACGCTCGATCATCGGTTAACAATTTTCAATCCAGATTCGTAGTCAACACTAAACCCTCTCGAAGCCGCAGTAAAAGCCCCGTTCCCTAGGAAAGCACTCCTGGTCGAAGACCGAGCGGTAATCCTCTCTCGGTGATAGGTAAAGCCCTCTCAAAGACGAACGTTAAATCCCGTTCACTAGGAACCAATCCTAGCTCAAAACAGAGGTAAACCCTCTCAAAGTCGAACGGTAAGCCCGTTCCTAGGAAGCAACTCCTAGGGTCGAATACCGAGCGGTAAAATCCCCCCCTCGGGAGAGAAGTCAAGCCCTCTCAAAGACGAACGGTATCCTGTTCACTAAGTAAACACTCCTAGCTCAAAGCATAGGTAAAACCCTCTCACCGCCGAACCGGTAAAGCCCGTCCCTGGGAAGCACTCCTAGGTCGAAGGCCGATATGTAAATCCCTCTCGTTTGTGAAGACCGCTCGGTAAATCCCTCTCGGTAGAGAGTAAAGCCCTCTCAAAGACCGAACGATAAGCCCGGGTTCTCTGGAACCCTCCTATGTCAAGACCGAAGCGGTAAATCCCCCTCGGAGAGAAGTAAGAGCCCCTCTCAAGACGAACGGTAAATCCCCGTTCACTAGGAAACACTCCTAGCTCAAAGCAGAGGAAACCCTCTCACGCCCGAACGGAACGCCCTTCCGGAAGCACTCCCTAGGTCGAAGACCCGAGCGGTTAAATCCCCTCGGTTCATGTTGACGGAGTGACGAGCGGTAAATCCCGCTCCGTACAAAAGAAAAGCCGAAGGCCCGAGAGGTAAATCCTCTCGGTTCATGTTGAAGGATGAGCTGTAAATTCCCGCTCGTTTAATGTCGCAGGCCGAGGTAAATCCCTCTCGGTTCATGTTAAGAAACGAGCGAAATTCCTCTCCTTATGTCTAAGGACGAGCGGTAACTCCCGCTCGTTAAATGTCGAAGGTCTAAGGTACAAATCCTCTCGTTTACGGTTGACGACCGAGAGCTGTTAAGAACGAGCGGTAAAATCCCCGCTATTAATGTCGAATGTCGAGAGTAAAATCCTCTCGTTAAGGGTGAATACCGATATAAATTCTCGCTGTTCCTGTTGAAGGACGATCGTAAATCCCGCTTCGGTTAATGTCGAAGGTCGAGAGGTAAAAAATCCTCTCGATTACGGTTGAAGACCGAGAGGTAAATTCCTCTCAGTTCCTGTTTAAAGGACGAGCGGTAAATCCCTCTCGTTATGTCAAGGTCCAGAGGTCAAGCGCTCTCGTTATGTATAAGACCGAGCGGTTAAAATCCTCTCGGTTTCCTGTTGACGGGGGGGGGGGGGGACGAGCGGGTACATTCCCTCTCGGTTACTGTTGAAGGTCGAGCGGTAAAACGCTTTCAGTTCCGCCAACGCAGCCTCCCTCAAACTCATCAGTCCTATAGTTAACCACAGCTAAAGCCAACCGCTTAACTCGGACTTGGGGGGCATAATGTATAGTATAAAAGATTAACCGATTGGTTACAAACAACCACCGATATTTCCGGTATCTGTTTATATCTATAGTCTGTTTTATATTTTATTGGGCTTAGATTCAGCTCAGGATGCATGAGTAAATTATAAATACAAAGCCTAGGGCAAAAGCCAGGTACTTCCACTTACTCATTATTTTACTCTAAACGTTACTCTAAATACTCAATAGTGATAATCATTCACTAATATTTTCAACCAAAGCCTAGGCTCTCAAATCACAAAACACACACGCCTACTTGGGCTCGGATATACCTTTTTGCACAGTCATCCGCCTCCTCTCAAGAAGTGGGGGGGGTGGGTAGACCGATCGGTTGTGCCAACCACCAATCGGCCAATAGCAGGAGTTTGGAAGCAAGCGAGCGGTTCAGACACATCAGCAGGTTAGTCTCGTCGGTCCCCAAAAGTATCCACCGAAACAACGGGAATGTGATAGTGTAGTGCATGTAATTCCATCTCATTTGCTTTCCTTCTTTCACAGTTTGGAAGAGTTGAGTGTATGGAATTGTAATAATGCAATACATTTATAAAAATGGGATAGTTTATTCAATAAATTATAAAAATGGAGTAGTTGATTTAAAATTTATAATTCAAGAATAAGTCATACAGAGTCTTGACGATTTTCAATTTGAAGTTATTATTTCGAACTAAAGTTATCTTCTATTGTAAAACTAAGTTTGATGAGATTTCTCCTCTTTCTCGACAACAGAGGAAACGCTTGTCAAGTTTGACAATAAGAATAAGTTTGTCAAACTCAATTTCATAGTAAACTCATTGTCACTTATCACGATTTTAGTTTAAAAAATTATATGCAATTAAAATTATCGTGAATTAGGACGACTTTAGTTCAATAGAAAGTCATTATTATTAAAAATAATTGAAAATTGTCACTACTCCTAAATATTTCTGTTCAACACGTTAATAAAGAAGTCTTCATCGGTCTTAACACCTTCACGAGTTCAATTTGGAAAAAGCTTCCGAAATATTCCGTTTGAAAAGTTTGTATGTAGAAAAAATGTATTATTTAGATAGAAAAAAGTTATTTAAGCAACAGAATATATACATAGATAGAAAATATACAAAACTGACAAAAAAATACTCCCATATTTTGTGCTTGCATGTCCTGTTGAATCTAGTTTTATGTAATGATGATTTGGCTTAATTACTTTGGTAATTATGAGTCAATATTATAACGAGCGACGATGGAATTAGGCTCAACTGCCATTTTAAAAAATAATAAATTAAACAGGTGTCAATAATCCCAGTTGAGGATTATTCGAGCAACTAATAGCAATTCTTATTATAAATGTTAGATGAACAAAAACCCAGAAAAATATCTCACAATATCAAGATGGTGGGTCTGAAAAGAACACAAAATTGGAATGACGTAAAACCATCTATTTGGACAGCTGTTAAGAATTAAGTCTGGGGGGGGGCCCCCCCAATTGGGTCTTATTATCCCTATCAGTTTGTTATTTTAATTTTTATATTAGATGATGTATTACTCATAAGATAATCTCGAAAATGCGCAAGATCATACGCATCTGGATGAAAAAAATAACTCAAGACTGATAACTCATGTCTTATTTGAAGATGAATTTTGGCGAAGTGATTATTGGAGAAAGAGGATTTACAAATAACAAGAGAACAAACTTCGATGTAAATCGAGAAAGTTATGAGAATTTTGTATT
>NW_025912512.1:0-19380 GCF_018835915.1 Vigna umbellata
GAGGAACGAAGAGAACCCAAACGGTGGAGAGAGATGGATGCTTCAATGGTGGAGAGAGATGGAAGCTTCAATGGTGGAGAGAGAGTTGAGAAAACCAAACTGCAAGTGAATCTGAAAAAATAAACTGCCATCTGAAAAAATAAACTGCCAAAAGGAGTTTCTATCCAAATTCATTCCAAAATTGCCCTTCTGAACAAATTCCACCTTTTTAAAAAAGCCTTTTAAAACCAACCAATGAAACAACGCCACGTGACGTTGCCAAAAAGTTGGCACAATATAGTTGTTAAAGAAACGTTTTCCTATATTTTTAGTGATGGATAATTCGAGGAGCGCCACTTTTATGGGAGCTGTAGGAAAAAAAAGGGAGGTGAAGCACCCCACACTCCTTCCTATAAAAGTAATCCTAACAGTGTTAAACTTTCCTCCTTTGCGTAAGAATAAACCATGATATTCCACCAAACCTCGTTTCTCTCATTCATCTTATGAATCATTTTCCCTCTATGTCTGAGCAAACATATGTCGCACAAAAATGAATCAAACTACTACAAATGTGTGTACCTAATTCAAACAAATCTTTCAAACCGTGGGCATGCACCTCTTTTCACACTAAGAAAACGTGTAAGTGCATGCCTTATCAGAACTGCAGTTTTGTATTCCAAGATTATATAGATCTTCAAATAAATAATATTGTACCGTACGGTACCCTCCTTCCTAACACCGAACGATTCTTCTTAGGCCAACTATCCCGGCCGACCAGGTCGACCACCCATACTAACCGACCATCCCGATCGAACAGACCGCATGATTAGATTACAAACGATAATAGCTCATTAAAGCCCTTAATGGAGATTAAGACGTGATTGAGCCGCCATTAGGCCAACAAAAGGTAAAAGCCCATTACAACCAGTATAAATAAGAGTCTCGGGTATGATTTCTGCACAGGTTGCATAGGATGCGCTATATACATGAATTACTTACCGCTCGATTACATTACTAACTTGAGCGTCGAAGTGCCTTTGACAAATACCCGCCTGGCTCGGAGGAGGAGGGAGAGCGAACAACTTGGAACATGAGGAAGATCGAGGTGGCTGTCCGGCCTTCAATGGATCTGTCTACCCCTCAACGTGTCCGTCCAGTCATCAGGAACCGTCTAGCCTCGAAACCATCTCGGAATGTTTTAAGGGGTCTTCAACGTTCGCCCAGCTCCCAATGGTAGTTCGCTTGGAGCAAAGCCCACCCGGTCTTCATCCTGCAGCACGTTGAACAGAATTCGTCCGTCCGATCTCTAGCATCCACCCAGTCTTCAATACAATTAGGAGTGTTTTAGTAGGGTCACACCAAACCCGACCGGAACAAATATTATAAAGCTTGAATAGAATACCCCATTTTTTAACTTCCACAATACACAATTCAAAAAAAAATTTGACCACTCAATCCAAAATCTTTCCAATAAACCAAAAATAAGAATATTATTGATATCTCTCAATGTATAAGCAGGTGCAAGAAGAAAGCAAGGTGCAGAAAGAAAAAATCTATCATTTATTTATTGTCTTTACACTGGCTTCCAAATTAGTCCTTATACGAAAAAGCATTTCCTAAGCTTTGGTCTCTAGGAAATTGACATCTACATTATAATGGCCTTAAGCAAATCTTACATTTTAGTTTTGTATAAAACTAATACTATGCTATGGCTCCTATATAAAATTATTACATTTTATACTATACGAGACATTTTAGTCATTGCATAAGAATTGATTTATTTGCTTAATTGTTTACGAGATTTCCTTTACTAAGGTGTCATCGCTGACGGAAGGCCTAAGCTAGCTAAAATTCTTTAATTTCTTCATTTGGTTATTATCTATTCATGAGGGTACCATTCTCGCTCTCAATGCAAAATGATAAAACTCCACACATTTTACAACTCCAATTCATTAACCATCCGTTTTGTAAGAATTGAATAACACAAAGTTATTAAATAAAAAAAAGTACAACGTACACAAATTTGTTGACTTAATTAAGAATAACTATTTTAATTGACCAATATGAATAATTTTTTTATTGAATTTAAGCTTTACATCGTTCCTCCTCATTGATTATCCTTCAAACTGTTCGCGTAAGAGAACTACTACCAAGTCTTTTCATCTAAGCCAGCTAATTTCTAACATAGGATTGAAATATACTGATATCAGATACAGACTAAAAATTTTAAAAAATACTAACTGATTATTAAAAGGTAATGTTTTGTTCAAAGAAAAAAAAAGGGAATAACCAAAGTACTTATGTGGTGTTGCATCTATAGTGAGACAGTTGTTTAGGCGGGAAAAAACACGATAACCACTGACTATTAGCATTTTGACACTTAATGTTTTGGTGTACGTAGAGGACTCGACCCTCATCTAAAAGGGAGCATAGTAGAAATAAAAGCTGAACCATATCAAGCTATTCCACAACTTAGAGACCTCTAGATCCAATTTCATGTATTGTTATGATGAATCAAGATGACCTAATACAAAGATCTACATTTATTTTTCTTCGTAATTGAATTCATGATTTTGGATCTCACCAGAGCTGATAAGTGAGTCGATGCCGTTGCCTTCTATAGCATCTTCGGAATTGGATCCATTAGAGAACTCTGAAGAATTTGGTGCTGACTGATCATCCTGAATTGCTTCCTTTTGGACGACTGATTTTGGGCGCCTGATTGCTTCGGCAGCCTCCCGCATTGCTATAGGGGGTGGTTGAGGAGGAACCCACAATCGTTGGACTGGCTGCTGACTGGATGCAGCAGATGCTACATTATATTCAACTTCGTTATCAATCTCTTTGATTCTGATGTCCTTCGCTTGCCACCAGGGTACTGAGTTGTCACCACCACTATCTTGGACCTTGCCATTTGCTTGATACTGGACGACTTGGGATGAGGTGTTTTGCACCTGACTAACCTCCCAAGGCTAGAAGCCATTGGAAGCAAATAATAGAAAATAATAATAATTGTTAAATTGCCATATAAATCAGTTACCTGATTCTGCAATTCTGCATGCTTATGATATTTGCAAAACAACTACGAATAAAATTTATGCCTACATCAACTATCTTTTCCTTGATGGTCCAATGAGTCATTGGTGTTATCACATAAATGGTCAGTAATCAGAATCGACAATCTAGAATTAATAATTTTGCAATTGAATTAATGCATAGAAACACTTGAAATGTGAACAAAAATTAATTTATAAATTACAGACTAGCGAAACTAGTCTTAATTTAAAATAAAAACTGTTAGGAAATGTAATGAAAGATCTAGAAATATAAATATACCTTCGCTTTAGGGGCTAAGCGAGGGTTTGATGGTTGCTGATAAGGGTTGGGGGCTGAATCATCAATTTCCTGCATTAAATCACCGTGTCATAGAAGTAACAATGGGGCCACGCAAAATTCGAAAACCAAATGAATAAGAGTAAATTTATTTGCGTGTTACAATCTTTTACTTCATGGTAGTAGCACCACCTTCCTTGTCTCACATTTTACTATCAAATTTTATTTCCATCAATATTTTATTAGTTTATATCAATATAACACAAATGAGATGCGTAGTACTCTAAAAGCTACTGTTTGAATACACAAAGGATACTAGTTGATATAGGCTTGAATACATGAATACCATAATCCGAGGATTTTTTTTTCCCTTCAAATCATATATATTACTGGCCTATAAATGCAAAATATTTCATTCTAATTTGGTGAAAATATTAGTCAATAAAGCTAGTCGTGATATCCTATGCTTAATAAAATGACATCTACCTCAATGTGTTATGTCCTCTCATGACAAACTACTAAATTAGATGCAATATGCAAAGCACTTGATTATTGCAAATCAACATCATATGCATCGACTCTTCAAAGTGGATCTCTCTAAGGAGTTGCTTTAGCAAGATAAGTTCACAGTTGCTAAAGCAGGGCGCATTATTCTGCTTCAATGAGGTAATTTAGTTTTTCAATTGACCTTCTATATCTTCTTGAATCTGACAAGGGATTCACCTAATTGGATAGCAGTTTCCCATTGCCCTCCATAAGAGTATCCACAGGTTTGGCATTCAATAGGACAATTTCTTCAAAATATTGAGTGTATATTTCATCTGAGATCCTTGGATTGAGCTACCATGATAACTAAAGCTTACCAAGATCGTATGTCTAGATTGACGTGAGGAATTATTTTCGATGGAGAGTGCCATCTTGACATTGAGGTAGATGCTTCCTTGAGGTGATTAATGATAGAGGACAGCATAGTCAACTTTACTATGAATCATACCAAAATCTATCACAATATTGTGATATTTGTGAAACTAGACTCGGGAAGATTGTTTAAGTATATACAAGGACATATGAAGGTGGCCCACCACGGTAGAGGAATCCCGCTGAACAACAAATCCATGTATTTGTTCCATGAAAACATCTTTCTCGAGATTGCCATGCAAGAAATCATTTCAATTATCAAATTGAAATACAGGTTAGTGGCAAAATGGTATTCAGAGAGACTGTAGCAAGGCGTGCTATGTTGGGACAAAAACATAAGACCATCTCCTGTAAGGATGCTGCAGGAAATAGAAAAGGGTGATGGCAGAGGAAAGAGAATATTCAGAGATGAAGAGAGAAAATTTCAGAGGGAATTTTTCTGTTATATCGTCCTCCCCTCTCTATTACAATATTGTATTATATATGCGCTTGGCTCTGCCTTGCAGTACTGATCATGTGCATATAACAAATAAAGGAAAAATTACAAAATAATTCCAATCATTTCTTGCTAACAGAATTCCCCTTCTTACTGGTTGCTGGACACGTGACCACATAATCCTTTAGGTAACGTGGCTGTTTTGTGGTTCTTTTGGCTCTCTCCTCTAACGGTTTCTCAATAGCTGGAGCTGGAGTAACAGCTGTGTTTGGGCTTCTGGAAGGAGTGAGGGGAATGGGCCCTTCAGCCCTTACATCTCCCATACTAGGTTCTTAAACTATTCTTAAATGTAAGAAAACGTTGTTATGATATGGTTGTGTTTTGAGAATTCTTATATGTTAAAGAACCTTTCAAAATAACTTGTTCTTAACATAAATAATACTTTTATTGGATAAAAAATGAGCAAAAATAGCAAACAAAAAAAATCTCTGTTATGAATTTAAGATCAAGAAAAGGGAAGACACAATCTCAACCCAAACAAATTAAAATCCTACATCTGAGAATAATGTTGAGAAGAACATGGCCTGCATGTCACGAGCGCAGATGGGGATTTGGATCTTAGAATTAGTTGTTAGTTGTAGATGTTTGGCATGATGAAGAGGTTAATATCGACAAGGGATTTGGAGTGGCGTGATGATGTTTTGTGGCCCGCTTAATGCAGCAATAGGAGAGAAGGAAGAAAGAAAAGAGAAAGGTAAGAGTGGATTTTGATCACAAAAGATGAAGAGAAAAGGGAAAGGGGAAACATGGCGGGACTGATAACATTAATTTAAGAACTTGAAAATTGGTTCTACCGTTGGAGGAAAATATCCACAAATTCTTAAACCCATATGGTGCGAAAGGGTGCACTCAAATAGGCACTCACATCCGATGCCAATCATTTGTTCCAAACATTGCTCTTACGAGGTAACAATGTATTTAGAAAAAGTAATTAAAAAATCATGAGATTGGGTGAGACAATGGACAAAAAGGAGATGAAAAGGACAATCAAGTACATAGAGAACAAAATCACGAGGAAGGGGACAAGTAGTGCCAATCCTTTGAGACTGACTTTGGGAACCATTGATAGATGTAATACGAGGTAAATAACTAAATGTAAAAAAGAGAAAAAAGTTATTTACTAAAAATGTGGGCCAAGCACACTAGAATCAAGAACCTAGAGACCAAAGGAAGGAGCAGTGTCATTGATATCAGATAATGGAAAATATTGGGAACGCATAAATCCTTTATGAAACTATAGCAGTAACCATTACGAGTTATTGCAGATGCATTGCGGTAAAAAGAAATACAACATATGCAGAAAAGATGAATGGCAATGTTAGTGGCGAGTCAATGCAAGTGGCAATGGGACTGAAAAAGAAGGAGAGCCGTGGGTAGGGTATTAGGGTGTTAGGTTAAAATATAACAACTTTATTGAGCAGGTTATGGCCCTATTTTTAACAAAGTTATCATTTGGGTGTTTTACCCAACAGAAGACAAGGAAAAGAGAGAACAAATTTCTCATGTCCTACAACTAGGATTTCTTCCCTGCGTCTCTGCTCCTACTCACTAGGGTTTTCTTCACTTGCACCACTGCCTCTGCAAACAAGGGTTTTCCTCTCCACCTTTTCCACCATCTCTTTTCTGCACTGACTAACCGTGATGCAAAAAATGGCTCCCACGAGAAACCTGCATCGCCACCACCATGTTGTGAAGGCAAGCAGCAAAGCCCCAGTGATTTCCACCATGGTGGCCCACAACCAATTTTTGATGATGCAAGCAAATGAATTACCAATTTGTTCAACCAACAAGTAGATCCAAGGTTTTAGCAATTCCCATATCATGGGAGAAAGTTATACTTGAGAATGGCAAATAAGAAAAAATGTCTAGGAGAGTTGAGTGACTCTTATTTGATCCATTCATTTACATAGATTCTTACATTAGTAGANTCTTCCCTGCGTCTCTGCTCCTACTCACTAGGGTTTTCTTCACTTGCACCACTGCCTCTGCAAACAAGGGTTTTCCTCTCCACCTTTTCCACCATCTCTTTTCTGCACTGACTAACCGTGATGCAAAAAATGGCTCCCACGAGAAACCTGCATCGCCACCACCATGTTGTGAAGGCAAGCAGCAAAGCCCCAGTGATTTCCACCATGGTGGCCCACAACCAATTTTTGATGATGCAAGCAAATGAATTACCAATTTGTTCAACCAACAAGTAGATCCAAGGTTTTAGCAATTCCCATATCATGGGAGAAAGTTATACTTGAGAATGGCAAATAAGAAAAAATGTCTAGGAGAGTTGAGTGACTCTTATTTGATCCATTCATTTACATAGATTCTTACATTAGTAGTAAAAAAAAATATGATCTACACATAGGTGTCAGATAGGTAATAGAAAAGATGAGTTAACCTATTCTAGTTCCACCAAGGACCAAATAACTCAAGCATGGACTAGATATTTGTGAGTAGTTTAGGAGAGGGTGACATGAAAGTCCAACAAACTTTGCTAGCACAGACTTTGATACCGTCTTAAAAAGTGGATTTAAATCTAACTCAATCATACAAAATCTGTTATCTAACATGGTATGAAAGCATTATCATTCCCTGTGTCCTCTTTTGTCACTTAGTCCTTTCAACATAAATCAAGTTCCATGGTGTCTTCAAACACAGATTTAGCCAACCATGTCACATAATTGGAGGATATTTTGTTTAGTCTAAATTAGATTTTTCTCACCTAAAGCCACACTATACAGTAAATGCAGAATATTTCATTATGATTTCAACAAGATATATGATTTTAGGCATGTATCTACAATTAACAATTGAAAGGAATAAATATTTACTCTAATATTAGAAGGCTTCTCTCCTCTTTGGATCATGGCCATTATCTGCAGAAAAATAATGGAAGGAAATAATCCGCGCAAAGAATCATATGACCTCAATTAAAATAAACAAAATAGAGGATCTAATATTGAGTCTTTTCTAAAACATTGGTTAATCAACATGTAAAGTGGATGAAGTAAATTAAATGTTATCAGTACCAACAAAGTGTTGTAAATAGAGATATGGATAAAAATACCTTCAAAATCTTATTATTAGGACAAAATATCTTCAGAATCTTCTTATATTATCTTTAGAATCATCTTATTTATTCATACATATTTTACTTCCTTATTTTAGAAAGATTTATTGTTACAAAATAGAAGAGCTAAGAATGTAATTGATATGATTTGTTATTTGTTGTTTCCCTGCATTGTTCAAGTCAAAGGAACAACAAAATAAGCTAAAGTTGCAATTTAATATTTTTAGTTAAATCCCAATCATCTATTTGCTGGTGTTGATTTGGGAAGTTTTAGAAGCAAAAACCAAGGAAAAATTTCCATAATTAAAAAATATATTTACCCATAAGAAGAGGAATTATAATCCACAGCTAGACTCCAAAGTACATAATGGCCAACAAGTGTCATCTTTTGATTAGTAGAACAATGATCTTTATTGATTGATTAGCAAAGACTCAAATATCACCTTGTGACTGTAGAAAGTGTGCATATAGGGGTAAATGGGGGAGAAAACATAAATAAGACAGAAATTTACCTCCAAATATGATTTTGGATGCGGAGCAGTAGATGGTTGAAGAGATTTAGGAGAGGATGAAGATCTCACTACATATAACACTCTAACCATAGGTAATAATTCAAAAAAAAAATTAATGTATTTGATAGGAATTAAATTAATTTATAACAACCTGATTGGGACTCGTAGTCTGACTTCCCATAAAGGACAGACTGCTGTATCTATTTCAAAAAATTTCAGTTGTCAAATGTCAACATTTTGAACAACTCATATGGGGATCAGAGCTGTGTCAAAATTTCATTAAAGGCAAAATATTCCGTAATAATCTGACCTTTGAACTTGTTTGAGTGACTTGGCGATCTTCTTGCTTGGAGACAGAGAGTCCACCAGAAGCTGTTTAAATCCATAATTTGGAGCCAATGATATTTAGTAAGAATGTAAAAAATGAGAACCTTGAAATATCTTAAGGCTAAATATGATAGAATTTCTGACATGCAAAGTCACTAAGCTTTCAGGAAGCCTATCAAGATTTTAAGAAAGTAAAATGAGGTGTAAGAGAGAGCTTGCTGGCACAGTCAGGAAGAAATTCAGTCATAAAAGTCAAAATGCATATGAGTTATCAGAGCTCTTGTTCACCATGATACATCATTATCTCTGTTTCATTCTAGAGGGGGCTATAAATGCAGAGGTTATAAATAACAATCAAGAGCATTCTTAATAAACATAAAAGTGCCACTGCAAGATGATAAAACAAACAATCAAGAGCCTTCTGAACAAATATACAATTGCCCTTGTCATATCCTAAACAAAACCCTTTAGCAAATATTCAGAGCAGTGGAATACCTTCCAATCTTTTTACTGCATTGATCATCAACTTCATTTCCTCCACTTGCCTATCCAAAAGGCTCACAACTTGTATAAAATATCTTTTCTCTGCAAAATGTAAAACCATATGCAGCAACAAATAACAAAAGATGTCAACAAAAATTAGTAGTATTAAAACATTTATAGATATTTTACAAGTATTAAATTGAAGTTTTATTCATCCACCTTCAATTATAGAAGTCAATAATTCTTGGCTAGATTTTGCCATATCAGCGGCTGCAACTGCAGCTGCTTTTGCCGCCTGTGCAGCTTCTTCTGCCAAAGTTGGTTTTGAGCCTGTTCTCTTTAATTGGTTATTTTCCCCTTCTAGCACAACATTGCGCAACCAGGATTTTAACCAAGGAAGAACAGAATTCTAAAACAAGTAACATGCTACCAAAGTTCAGTGAGTCTCAAACCAAATCGCAGAGTGATAAAGCTTATGGATAGGGCAAGAAAATAAGTTAAGTACAAGAAAAGATAAATATATCAAACCGAGCCCACTAAGATACCAACTAAGATAGAATCATCCAGAAAAATTAGTTGCAAATACCTTAATTAGTATAACTGTACCAGCACCAGAAGTAGCTAGTAATCCAACGGCAATAAGGGCATGAGACCAGTGAAAATGGCGGCGTGACAAAGTTCCCAGTGAAGTAATAACACCAGTAGAAGCTGGTATAGTCGTCTGCAAAGCCTGTGGTTGGCTTTGCTGATGAATGTTTGAAGATGGTTTTAATTGTTCATCTGTGAGTATTACAGTGAGCCACAAGTTGATATACAGAGAGGAAATGCAGTATTTGAACAGAATAACTAAATGGCAGCTTAAACTAAGTCCAAAAAACACAAAAGAACAATTCGGCAACTTCAACATCAGACATTGCACCTTGAATTACACCAGCTGTCTGCACACTGGGAGCTGAATCCTGAGATTAAAATTGAAGATAAGAATTTTAACAGAAGAAAATACGGTAAAGTGACAATCAATTAGCTGGTTGTATTCATGCAAATACAATAGAAAATTGAGCAACAAATCAAACAAGATGCATACAGGCACACGCCTAAAGGCTTCATCAATCTCCTCCTTCGTAAGGCCCTTCTTCTCCAGAAATGACCGCCTATGGATGACAGGAGAACCTCTAACTTTCGGGTGCGACAGAAATTTCACAGCATTCTGAATTTGTTCTTCGCGCATTGGTTCTGAGTTAACAAACACAGATGTGTCTGAACTTTGTTTACCAAGCTCCTCTACACTATTCTGCCGATCAACATTTTCCGGTTGTGCAATTTCACCACCTACACCATGAAAAAGAGATTCAACGAATCAATTTAATCAAAAGATTCGATAAACAAATTATATAACCATCGAGCACAGAAATATCCAATAGCGACACAGCAAACTATATAAACACGATGATAAATACAGTATTATCCACACAGTAATCACACCTCTCGAAGAACGAACCAGAGCTCAGGTTAACTGCGTAGGTTAATCATTTCACACAAAGCTATAATGCTTAATACTTTAATCTAAAACGACAAATAAAACACAACGAAATCACCGTATTTTTATTTGTTCTAGATTAATTGAATTCATCGACCAATGATTATCCAAATGCGAAGTACAAAGTAGAGAGCGTGTTCGTGAGCTTCAAATAATTGTTCGCAGATCATGCATAATATTATCGAGTTGCACGCGAAAAAAAGAAACAAAAAGTATAGAGTGAAACCAGCGGTTTGAACTGTGGAAATGGGAAGAGACGAGGATTGAGAAGCCATAGCCCCTGGTCGCACTATCTCCGAACTCCCAATCGAGGTGTGTTTTTGCTCATCGCATTCGCAGTGTTGATTATTGCTACAGTGATAGACAAAAAGCCAAAATCAAAAGTATTTTATGTGCCCTCGCCTTTTTCAGCCGCTATGTATATCCGTCCTTTAAATTCTTTTTTTAAAATTATTTTAAAATAAAAAATAAAAAAACTATATCTTTTAAAGCTTAAATAACTTTTTTATTCTTATAAATTTGTAGATTTTACACATGGCCTCGAAGAAAATTCAGATTTTTATTTTCGATAAAAATTGTATTTCTACTTTAATCCTAATATTTTCAAGCATCTATTACATAATGATTAGTTTGTGAAATACTCGGTCAGAAATTAAACATATTAACACGTGTATTTTTTCTAAACTCATGTTAGATTATATATTTTAATTTTAGTATCTCAACTAACATTCAAAATACAATAATTATATGTTATTACATAAAAAAAAATTTATATTTTAGTATCTCACTAAACAGACACTCAAAATACAATAATTATATCTCTACATGAATTTTAATTTCCGTTTAGGTTCTAACAAATTTATATAAGTTTTAATCTTTAACAAGGTTTTTCTCATTTTACTCCTTGTAATTATGTTATCATTGATATTCATTAAGTGATGAGTTGTTTATGTTTGATATGGGTATTGTTTATTTTATCTTTTAATGTTTGTAGTAAAATAGGAAATAATGAAGGAAAAAAGATTAATCTTTCTCAGATAGGAAATGACACTATTTATTTTGTATCATATGACTTTTTTTTTGTTTCGCATAAAATAATTTTAAAAGTACTCGTGCTATTCTATTGGGTAGATAGTCTCATTACTTGTCACTTAAAGATGTCAATAAAAGATATTGATCCAAGCAGAAATAAAAGTTCAGTCAGATGAGAAAGAAAAAAGTTTATATTGAGAAGAAAATATCAACTGTAAAAATTTATCAAAAACCAGTATAATATTTGTATCATATGATAAAATATATTGATTATTATGATAAAAACAAGTTAGTAACTAAACAAAAATTTTAAATATTTTAGAAATCCCTTGAAACAAGTAAACACAATTGTAGGAATGAAATATAAATAAATATTATTTTCAATAATTAAATACAAAATCTAAATATTTTAAGGACTAAAAGTCTAAGGTGTAAATATTTTAAGGACTAAAAGTCAAACGAAAAGAATTATAGACCAAATGAAAAATTCTTAAATTTTATGAACTTTTATATTTCATTAATAACTCAAATTTTATTTATGAACCAAATATTAGCATAATGACAGAAAAACTAATGCCAGTTTTATAAAAATAATAATATTAATTTTATTCCACTTTTAATATAAAATGCTAAACTAAGTGACATTTAATGAAGAGAAATTTATAATTTTCCAAAAATACTAAGAAAAAAAGCTTTCCGTATTTACCTTTTAAAACAGATACATTAAAAGAAAAGGTGTAAGAGAAAAAAAAAGGAATTAAAAACTATTTAAAACTTTTTTGGTAAAGAAATTAAAGTTATCATATGTAGTCTCACTATGATAAAATGAAATAATTTGTCTCAACTTATGTCCACGTTTTGTTTTAACTAGTTTCAATAATAGTTAAAAGACAAGCATTTTTCATGATTACTTGTCCCTTACAACATTTTTTTTGTATGTCGCGAGTGAAATATAAGTTGATAGAATTCATTTGAATGTACAAGCATTTGTAAATATAACATATTACAAAATTATGGAACATAAGGAAAAGTATTTACAATAAATAAAGGAAATTTGCAATCCTGTTACTAGTTTTTGTTAGATAAGCTGTTATTTTTTTCTTAAAGGACTAGTGTTAAGATAGTAGTTGTTATTTTTCTATTTTTAGGAAATAGTTTGGGTTTTTTTTCTTTTCAATTTTTTGAACCCTTATTTAAGGGTTTATTATTTAATCAATAATATAATGAAATAATTCCTCCCAATCATTGTTCGTTTTATACGTTTATTTAAAGAATTTATTGTTTAATCAATAATATAATGTCATTCAGTCAGTTTTTTTTTAAGGTGTTGAGACTTTGCCAAGTGTACCAAATCGTTTCAAGTAATAAAATCGGTAAGACCGGATATCGTTTCCAAAAAGACTCATGTCACCACACAATCATATAATTTCCAACTAACTTAGACTAAAGAATGCTTTATAATTTGGGTTTTAGTGCAATTAAAGTAAACATGCAACCTAAATGATAAAAGTGATCTTTGATACTCAAACACTTAGAAATGAGAAGATTTGAAATGATATGAAATGGTATTGTTGGGGGTATGATTTCACCTACTTCACTCTTATGTATAGAAAATCACCTCCTCTTCATTAATATGCCAATGTCAATCTACTAAATTACTCAAACTCAATCCCTTGGTAGAGAGAACCTATACTTCTTTATTAGGCTCCAATCCCTTGATAGAGAGAACCTATATTTCTTTATTAGGCTCCAATCCCTTGGAAGACCTAACAATTATTTCCGCATTAAGAATTGAGCTTTAAGACAACCAAAGGTCCTAGTTCTATCCCTAGATATTATTTCCTTTAGGTGTTTAATCCAAGTCCAGATTTACCCAACATTTTCCAATATCAAGCAAACCCTAAAATCATGTCATGGGTAGCAACTTCACAACAAGCATTAAGAAAATGAATTAAACACTAACAATCAATGAAAGATGCATATATTCATTCAAAACACAGTAGTTTACATAAGAGTTTAGTGGCTACATCAATCATTAACAACAATGAAACAAGCTCTCCATTGAGCTTACAACAATGGTGGAAATGGAAGAAGGAAGAAGACCCAAGGAAGAAGATGGATTGTTCCCACACTCCTAGCTCGCCTCCAAGGCTTCAAATGAGAGAAAACGCGTCGGGTGTCAAAAGATGTCAAGCTCTTCGCGCCTCTGAGTTAAATAGGGCAAATCTGCCATGTCAGTAAAGTTGGCGCTCAAGTCCCCAGAAAGAAGGGGGGCTCAGGCGCATGACAATCCTAATGCTGGCGCTCAAGCCCCCATAGACCAGGGGTGCCCGGGCTAGCTTCAACAGAATTCTGGTTCTTCATTTTTGTTGTTTTTCTTGCTTTCTTCTTCTTTCTTCAGTGTCTTATTTGATGCATAGACTTCTTCCACTACTTTAAGCACATGAAAGCAGGGATTAGTGATCAAAATACTCATAAAGCTTAAGGTGCAAACCACTTACAAACTAAAAGAAAACTACTGATTTACAAGACAAAAGGCTAAGAAAGGGTTGACATTTTCTCTTAATTCATTACTGAATTATGGTAAAATATGTCATTTTCATAACGGTTTATGATATTATGTAGGAAAAATATTTTTTAAAAGGTTTTCAGAATAATAATAATAAGTATAAATAATAAATATATAAAATAAAAAAGATTAAGATAATAGTAATAATAAAAATACATAAAATAATAAGAGTGAAAGTAATATTGATAAAAAGGATAAATAAAAATCAGAAATTAGATTAGGCTTGACCCATTTCAGTTTTTTCCTTTTTTTAACCCCTTCTCTATTAGGTTACACCTTAGTTTCTTTTTTCTGTTCATCACTCTCCATATTTAGGTAATATGGACTAAAAATGATCCGATCCTGTTTATTTTTTTGAACTTTTTGTTTATGTTTACCATATACTTGCAAATAGAGGATTTTTCATTATGTTAAATCTTGGATTTAATTGATAATTATTATTTTTAAAAATTATTAGTTATCAGAATTTGTTTTTTAACATCCCAAAAATAGTGTAAGCCATATAATAGGAACATCACATTCATAATACTACAGATCAGTTCTTACAAAATAGAACGTATGGGTTATGGTCGAACGACCTTACAAAATAGCAAGGGATTAAAACTGTACAATATCAATCCTAGACTGACGGTTTACAAAATTCTTATACCGACGGTCCGCTAAGATAATAAAACAGCAGATGACCGAACGGTTCTACTGTTCGACCTTACATCTACCTCTACCAATTTCTTCTTCCAGCGCCTCTTCCAGCACGCTTCTCTTCTGCTCACATCCACTCGAATGATCATTGCAATAGAAGGACAACCCTGAACGTACAAAATGGACAAGACATGAAGTAGGGTAAGCTATGCAATTCAATTCAAGTATCAACATAGATTTCATACAATTCAATAATGAGATAGTTCATTCACCTTTACATGCAAAGCTAATACTAGACCTGATGTCGGACTGTATGAATTTTGTGTAGCTACGACGTTAGTGCACCGGGTGTGTAGTAACTGGATACCCTCAACAGTTGCCACCCATGTTTAGTCCTATCTGTCAAATTAACCATAAAACTATGACCTTCTGCCATTCCCACACATGACTTACCCTTCTACGTGAGAACGGTAATCACGGAATATCAGGAGACTGCCAGCTTAGGCGTGCCCACATTCACCCTTTACCAATTCCAATATCCATTCATGAGATATTCCCTCCTGGAATACTCTTTCATAATCAAAGCGTTTCATCCATATCATATTCCATCATCTTCATTATTAAACCTCAACTGAACAATTTGAACAAAGATCCCTTAGGATACCAAATACCGAACGTAAATCTTCAACCCCCAAACAGACCGAACACTTGGAGTGAGACTGAGAGGTCTCCATTTCCAAAACCGAGAAAGTTACTATCGGAGTTGAGAAGAGACCGAGTACAATAATATTTCTCAAAGACTAATAGAATCGAACGTTATTTACAAGGTGAGCCAATTAGAACTGACTCATGAGAGGTTAGACGAATGCCAATATGCCTAGGCCGAGTACTAAGACTCTAGGCCAAACACCATAGAAACTGATACTGTGAGGACATAGAATAATAATGAAGTGACGGAATTATTGAAGAAACCGAAGACGAACGCTATTGGAGTTTGGTTCGAATGCTCTCATTTTAAAAATCATATTAATAAATCAAGGTCGAGCGCTTGGTTTAAGACCGAGCACCACTTAGTACGAGTACTTGGTGTAAGACCGAGCACTACTTAGTACGAGTACCTTGGTGTAAGACGAGCACTACTTAGTACGAGCACTATTAGTATACGAGCACTTGGTGTAGACCGAGCACTACTTAGTACGAGCACTACTTAGTACGAGCACTTGGTGTAAGACCGAGCACTACTTAGTACGAGCGCTTGGTGTATAACCGAGCACTACTTAGTACGAGCGCTTGGTGTAAGACCGAGCACTACTTATTTATAGAATAAGGCTTGATAATATAGATATCATTTAACTAATGTTCAAGAACGAACGAAATATCAAATACATCTAGATATACTTCAATTTATAATAGAATACCAAGGAACGAAATATCCTTGGTTGAACGCTTATATACAAATATTACTAAACGAGACGCTCGCGTTCCTCAAGTGGAGAATTCCATCCAAATGAAAGAATCCAGTTCCAACCGAGTCCACAAAAACCGAACGGTCAAAGACCATTCAGTGACGAACATAAATTTTTATATGAATTTCATATTTAGAATTCTTTATATCACTTCATTTCTCAACATCTATCTCCATAAATTCAACATCCATATCATAGTAAATCTTCATACTTCATACAGTCAAAACATAGCAACAATCATATTCATTCAGGCATTCAACGACATGCATCATTCAAAACGAACTAACAAGCGAACATAAAAATCAAATTATATAAGCTTCCTTACCTCTAACGTGACCGAACGCTTCCAGATATGGTTATTGATGCACCTCTATAAGTCCTTCTACCCTCAACGCTCAACAATTTCCAAAACTAACCAGTGAAAACCAAAACACTATCAGAACCACTCATTTTAGAAGAGTGATCAACACATGAAACCAGAACTTGGTTTGCCCGTCCAGGAAAACGCACAACTGAGTGAAGAGAAGAACTTACCAGCTCAGCTTTACAAACTGATCGGTTCAATCGAAAGCCCTTGAGACCGGAAGAGTGGAAATGGTGCCTGAGTGATGATCGAGAAAGGAATGATTAAGAATTTCTTAGGGAGAAGATGAAAAAATTCTAGAGAGAAGGAGGAGATTTCAGAAGGTTGAAGATGGATGGTGCATGCAGAGAAATGACATGAAAATTTGAAAGTTTCAGTTTTACTCCTACCGTCAAAACCGTTTTCCAATCTGCATCACACACCTGTCTTCCACTTTCTTGAACTTCAGACACTCCAATCGCTTACATTGACATCCACTCGAATGGAGTTTTTAGTGGGTTTTAAATGGGTTCTGACAGTTTTATAAATAATTTTTTTATAAATTTGAATCTCAAATTCATTTAATAATAAAAATATTACAATTTTAAAATAATATATGTCTGTGTGTTTTTGTGTAATCCAAACAATGGACCTTGGACCTCATCCCGCCATCAATGGAGCTGAGCTCCTCCATGACAACGAACTGAAGGGTAAGACAAGAATTATATAATATGACAGGATGCATGAAGAAAATGATAGGGTGCAGAAAGCAAAAGCCTATATTCTTTACCAACAAACCAAATTTTAGTCATTGTAATACCATTGTATACAAAATTCAAGATTCCATGATATGGAGGGAAAAATCTTCAATCAATGATAATGATGGATATAATTAATATCACGGCGAAATGATTTTAATGTTAAAGGGTAACTATAGTGTGTTGCAAGTTTGAAACTTTAGCTATTAGATTTTCTGTAGTTATTGCGTATTTTATTAATGATTCTTTATTTTATCAAACTATTTAATACAAAAAAAAATCATATCATATATTTTTAATTAATTCAGACAAGTTTACTTCTTTTTTGACGTAATCAAGCATAAATCCTGTTTCTTCAATTGATTATAGGAATAATTAAGTACATAAACACACAAACATTAAAGAATCGATCTACAAGTGACATAGGTGAGGACTATTTGCTAGGTTAGAATTTAGATATTTGTATGGATTAGGTAATTAGTAGCGGTGCATCTTACCCACTCTTGTGTCTGTATATTACATCCCTATCGGCATATTTATTTTTTATATTTTATTTAATACCTCTAAATTTAAGGACTTGTTTTCGATTATAATTTTAAAACATTATTTTAACATACAAGTTTTTGGAATTTTAAAGACTAAATAAAAATGTAATGACTTGTAAAATTTTATTTAACATACACTTATAATCAATTATTTTTTTGTAGTTTGAGTTACCATCGATTTATATTGTAAGAATGCTAAGATTGAAACGAATTTTATAAATTTATAAAATTTGAATGGACTTGCGAGGTTTTAACAAGCATATTATAAAACTAAGATTCAATTGAAAATAGTAAAACCAAACTAAATAATTAAAAAGTAAATTTTAAGTTTAATTTAATTTTATAAAATTTTGTGAAGTGAAATTTGTATTTATTTATATATTTTAAATTAGTTTTACTTTTAGTTGATGTCCAACTTTTAAAGAAACTAACAATTTAAATTTATTTATAGTTTTTGACAATTTGTTTTTTGTTTTTAACCATTTAAAAAATATGTAGAGACTAGTTTTTCAAATATATTTTCTTTAGCTCTTAATTAATTTTCTTTTTAGAAACTAGTTTAAAAAATGGTGTTGCTTCTTTTCTTGACCACTTTGTTTGTATGGTTGATTTATGTGACAAACAAAAATGATACAAAAATCTATTTCAACCTAAACTAAGTTTCAAAAATATACAGTTATATTGACGATGGAAATAATCAATTCGACCAAAGTTTATAATAATCTTGATTAGTATGAAACTTTATTACACTTGTTTAAGAAAAATATACCTCTCTTGATTTTTTTTAGTACACATCCAACGCTTGATCTAATTGTAAAGTTCATAGTTTTGATGTTTACATGTTTGTAACTTTAGTAGAATAAATGATAAATAATTTGTCACAAAATAAAATGTCATGAAAAGATAAATATACACAATACAATACATATAAATAATCTATTAGTGTACCTTCTCTTAGTAATTTCAACGTTTATTAGCTAATAATTTGTCTGTTGTAAAAGTTAGACTCACGGACCAACGCACTTTTCACCTAAAAGGATGCTAAACCTTCAGCTACTATGATCTTGTTGAATTTAGTCGACGTAGCACAATGCATGAAAAATTCTTGGTCATTATACAACCTTACTTTTCATTTGGCAATTCTTGTAAACAAGCACTATGTTCTTACCAAAAGGTTTTGAAGAATTCAAACTTTTTAAGTAAATCATTAAATGAAAACAAAGAAATAAGTTCTAATTAAGATAAAATTTAAATAGATAAATATTTAAAAATTTATATATAGAAGCTAAATATTTATTTCTTATTTTATTGTTCTATTTGTTAATTTGAATTCTTCCTAAATTTCTAAATGTTATATATATAAGTTTCTAAATGTTGTT